>QLYP01000082.1:422824-433369 GCA_016647725.1 Nasonia giraulti
GAATGTACATGATATATTTATACATGTGTTGTAATGAGGGAGAGAGACATAACGAGAGCACGATAGTCAGCTCGTGATAGTTTAAAGACTAAGTAATCAAATGTAGTGCAAATAAATAGAGTAATAAAGAGTCTGCCTACCCGACACACTGTACAGGTGTCCGGAGTAAAATCTGGTCAGGATTTCCAACCCTGCCCGCAAATTCCTTCCCCTTCTTCCAGTGGTAGTTCGAAACGATAATCAAAACGCTTACCTTATTTTTTTGTTGAGCGGAGAAATCTCTGATTGACCTCGCTTCCTTTGATTTTTTGTTCTTTTCCTTTTCTTTGCTTTAAGACTTGGGTATATGTATTATTGGAAAATGATTCAGCGTGACAAAGAATTAGTGGACCAATGTACTTCGTATATTTTTTTCTTCAATGAATTTAGGTACAAATGCAAGAAACTCTCTTGAATAAAATCTTGGATATATCTAATATTGAATCTCAAAGAATGGAACAAGTGTAAATATCTGAATGCTAAAATCTGAATTAAACTCTGAAATCTATAGGTCCGCCGGCTTCTCTGCCCGATCACGGAGTGAGAGAGTAGCGTTGTTCGATAGCGCTCGGAAGAGGTTTCGGACCTCCCGCGCTGCCGCCAGCTTACTTCCCCTTCGCCGCGTTACAGTGTCGACGCTTGTTGCACTCATTAGGCCTTACGGGGCCCGGCAACTAGTTGCGCGCCGAAATTGCAACGTAGCTCTGCACGTGCGCTTCTAGCCGTTGGCGGGGAAGTTGTTTAGGTTAGCGAGATTCTTAGCCACTTGATATTATTTCAAATATAAATCGGGAAAGTTATCACGTAACAAACTCCCCCCCCCCCCTTTGAGAACGTTTCTCGGCCTCGAGAAACAACTAACGTCATTAATTTTGGGGTACGTGGTCCTATAAATGGAAAAGGAGAAACAGAAACTTTTAAAGGTTCGATGTATTTCTGTGGGAGAAAAAGAAATTTTGTGTCAGAATAATTTGATATGTTTGGAGGGATAAGGGCTTTAATTTGTTTTTTGTTGTAATTGCAACAAATTTGTTTATTTTAATTTTATTATTATTTGTTCCGGTCTCCAGTCAATTGTATTGTTTATCTTCTTTTGTAATGTTGTTATTGTTTTGTGAGTGATTGGTCAGCACGTGATCTATATGTGTTTTATCATGTGTTGATGCTTTCACTCATAACTCTTTGATGTGTCTAGCTTATGATGGTTTTCCTCACCATACACACCTAGTGTGTGTGATTGGTTGAATTTTGAGTAGAGAAACCCCATTGACGAGACTTTCATGGGTTTTTTTTTATGTTCGGGTGGGTGGTTGTAGGGATGTTCGAATCATTCTGTTTCTTTAATATTTTTTTTTTTATTGGACGTGCTGTTTTTAAATAATATTCCACTTACTTTTGTTGCTATGGTACGTGGTCTTACATTACATGCCTTATATTCTAGGTTGTTAGTAATTTGATCTCTTGCGCTAATTAATTGACTTATATCTAAATACTTCATTTTGTTAGTTTACAATTTTATGTTTTATATTCTATTTGTATGTAGAAGTATAAAAATATTTTTTTTTTTGGTCCCCCTAATTTTTGGTACCATGTACAATGCGAATCAATAAGAAAAAATTTATAAATAAAGAAAGAAGGAAAATTTATTGAGATAATGGAGTATAGCTGTAGATGCTCATTCTGTATTCTTCTTCCTCGTTGATTGGTCCATCATTTTCTTCTATCCATAATATTCATTCTGGACCACCGACTGGGTTGATATTTTGGTCCATTGTTGTTTTTGGTATGTTTGTTTGGTCATGTTCTTGTGGTATTTGTTGTAGATATATTTCCTCCATGATTATTACATCAGGTGATGTTGATTGGGTCCTGCTTGTTTGTTTGTTTTCTATGGTCAGTTTTACTTCTTTTAGGTCTTCGTGGACCCTTGTGCAATATTGTTTGTGAGCTTCCGTATATTGGTATTGTACGTATTTTCCACACTCTTTGTGATGTCTTAGTGTTTATTCATTCTGTATTTTACATACAAACTCATGGTCTGCTTTGTTTCTATAGTCGCTCATTCTGCCGCATACACTGTGTTTCTGTATTCTGTCTCGTTCTTCTTGAGGTGCCGTGGTGATGCACATTTTTGTTTGAATTTGTCACTGCAATGGTCTATTGCTTTCTTGGCATCGCCCTTGTCGAAGTACTGCACACAGGCTAGGTACTTCCTGAGTGGTGTGTTATGTTCCTGTTTTTTGTGTAGGATGAAAGTTATGTGGTCCAGTGGACTAAATACAGCAAATATTCTTCCGAAGGTTTCACGATCCATGCCCAGAGGTACTTGGGCACAGAACCTTAGTCCTGCAGTATCGACCAGTGGTCCAGTTATTATGGTATGGGTATTGGTCTCTCACTTGGCAATTTTTGTGGTTGTGTTATTGGTGACATCGCGAATAGTGGTGGTCGAACTGCTGGTGGTAATAATGGTAGTATCGAGAGGACCAATGGTATATTTGTTGTTGTTGCTGATATTGTCTGCGTGGGTATGTCTTGCATTGTTTGTTGTGTATTGTGTTTTATTGTTGCTATTGCATACTCCATTATGCTTTGGGACTTTGATTTGGTGTGTGCTTTGATGACCTTGTTTTTGTTTTCTTCGTTTGCGTATTCGATGTTTGCTATATACTGTTGTGGTGTGGCTGTCGATGTGAAAGCAATGACACATCGTCATGAAGTTGTTCATGGCGTCTTCCTTTTGTCCTCTGAATTTTATAAGGAAAGAGGAATGAGATATAGGAGATATCGTTGCATGTTGTAATGTAAGATATTGTTTTAGGGTATTACATATTTGGTTATGTAATGTTTATTTGTTTTAGGGGTTGTGTACTTTGTCTATTTGTCATTGGGGGTTTTATTGAGGTCCCTTTGATTTGAGGTTGATCTATCAAAAAGAAAATAGATTCAAGAGACGTAGCGGAACAGGTTCAATAGCAGCAAGAGAAAATGACCTTGTTCGCCTATTTCCTTGAATGATCTATTCAGCTAGCGGGAGATTCGATTGTGGGTATGACCTACAGGCTACTGTTGTCCATGGCTTATCAAGAGACAATAATATTTTGAGTCTGAATACGTGGGTTGGATGAAGTAAAAGAAGAATTCTACCTTCACGTATGTGGTTACAGAACATTCTATGTTTCAGTGGATTATGTGAGTTAGGTTTCAAATTTTTTTTAAAGGATACTGTTGCATGTTGCCCAAGGCTATGCAGGAGTGGACTACGTCCAATTATGTGAAGATAAAACGTTTTGTGTTTTTTGAGTTAAGTTTCAATTTTTTTTTAAACCTTTGTTTATAGAATTAACGGGGACATTTCAGTTAATATGGTCATTTGTGACTCATATATTGTCATCATTAATGTTTCCCTTTCTATTGTGTTTGATGCTTGTATCGTGTTTGTGTGTGAATGTGTGACTGTATTGTTAGTTGGATTTGCGATAATGGAATGACTATTTTCATTACGATGGGGTTTTTTCTTTATTTATTCTTTAGATTTATCATCTACATCCATTTTTTCCAATACATTTTTAGGTATATTTTTATTTTAAACGCGTGTGATGAAGTAAGAATTGGTTGGGTCCATTTTAAAAATTAAACGTTTTTCTTGGTCTATGCTGGTATTATGTTTCTGTCCAATTTATATGGTATTATTTGGTGTTGGTATCTTTGGTGACTCTGGTAATTCTGGCTCGACGATGTTACTTAATGTTGGTACTTGTTGTTGAATTACTTCCTCCATAATTTCTTTCCAGATTTTGGTTAGCATGTGAACATGTTGAGGTGTTGCTGTTCCGGTTGAGGAAGCTGCCACGGGGTTCTGGCAATTGGTCCATTTGGCTTGTTTTTTACAAATTTGGTCATGTAATTCATACAAGCTCACATCAATATCTCTTTTGCAGTACAGGTGGAATTTTGCATCTATTCTATTTTTGTTCTGGGTCTTTTTCTAGGTTCGGCAAATGTAGCTTTGTAGGTGGGGTCACTGTTCTTTCTTGCTCTCTCTGCGTCGGATTCTTTAAAGTATTGGACGTAACCGCATGACAACCGTCCCTTTTTGTCCCGCATGGTCTCATAGTATACCATCTTTCCAAACTCCGCAAAGTGTTGGAAAAAGGCTTCATCCTTTTCTTTGTCGATGCCTTGCCACGGTAAAATGCAAAACAATCTATCTTTAGTCATTTCTTTTGTTTGTTGCGTGTTGTTCACGACTCGTACTTCGCTTTGTACCGAAGGAATTCTTTTTGCTGGGATAGGAATTTTTTTCATTGGGTAGCGACCTTCTTGCTTGTGTTTGTACTGTTCTAGCCAGCCTTCTGAGCTTGTTTTCTCTTATGAGTAGGGCCTTTAAATCATTTGCTCGTATATCATCCAATGTTGTGGCGTAGGTTATAGTGATCTTTTTGCTTCTGGGGTACGTTCTGTGTTTTTCAGTAAAAATACACCGTCGTTTCCCAATTTGTTCAAATTCTCGCACAACGGTCCAGACTGGCACCTGCATGTCGCAGAATATTGATATGCTTGTAGTTGCCGTGATCATCTTTTTACTTTCTGTAAATATAGATTTTTTGTGTGTTAAGATGTGCTGTTAAAGCTTGGTTCGTATATAGGGGTGTGTTAATAGTCGTATTCTGCTTCATTTTTTAATTGGGTTTCTATTATGAGTGATTTGGATTTATTTAATTTATTGCATTCTGTTTTAGAAGTACTAGGGGTCTCTGTTAGGTTTGTTTCGATTATGGGGTTATCGCAATTGGGTTCTTTGATTTGGGGTATTTTATATGTTTGTTTATTTTATTTTGGGCAGGGTATCATCATTACGCATTTCATTCCCACTATTAATGCTATGATGCCTACGATCACAACCAGTTGGAAGGTTAGACCGCTATATAGGAGGGTGTTTGTTTTGTATTCGCGTCTTTTATGTTCTTTTAATTTACTTAATTTTTCTATCATTTGTTTTAAGGGTTTGGCTTGGTTAGAGTCAGATTTAGGTCCAATTATTTCAATGCTTTGGGATGTATCACAGCTAAGATTTTGGTATTTTTCATTCATTTTTAGATCAATTTCGGGTTTGTATAAACATGTGATCCGACTGGATTTGGTTTCTTGTCCAAATATCATGCTGTCGGTAGTTATCCCGACGCACGTTGGTGAGAGTCGTATTATTCCGACCTTCTCCAATTTTATTTTTGTGTCTCTTTGATTTGTGCACGAAATTCGCATTGGTTCTGGTTTAATAGCTGAATATAACCAGGATTTATCATTTTCTAAATATTTCAATTAGGTTTTTGTACTGGTTCCATATCTTATGTCGCAGGTTTTTAATGTTTCTGTGTTGGGATTTAATAGCATTGCTACTTCGCAGTCCTTTGGTGTAGATGTGCTCTCAAATGGACCAAGTATTGGACAGATGAGGGCATAGTGTGTTTTTGTGCATTTAATTGTGGGTTCCACATCAAACTTAACGTATCTTTCTTGATTGAAATTTATTGCTATATATTTATGCGATGGTTGCACGAAAACTATTTCTGTTGTCTGGTTTTGGTTTTTTTGTGGCACTGCCACCGGATGTAGTCTGTAAATTTGATACGGTTCTCTGTCCACAAGTGATACATGTATTACGGCAATGGTCCTTCCGGCTTGGTGAATTGCGTCAATTTCTGATATTTTGATAATTTTCTCTATTCTAAAATGCTCTGTGGGTATAGCAAAGTCCAGGTTTTCGCTGGTTCTTTTTACGTCCGTCATGATTTGATGTAGCATACTTGTTGTTATAAGTTCCGGGTGGATTTTTCGTTCTTTCAGATATCTGAGTACTTTTAAAACCTTCTCGTTGCTTTTTATTAAGTGATTTAGTGTTGATTCCAGGCGTCTTACGTATACTGTTATTTGTACTAGATGTTTTAGTTTATCGTCTTCTTTTAACATTTTGTTTATTGTTTCCGTCATGCTTGCTTCGAATCCTTGGAGAACTTTCTGGTGATTTTTGGTTATGTTATATAGTTCTTCAAATTCCGCTGAGACTATGTGCGCATTTTGGTCCATTATTTGCACGATTTTCGTCTGGTCCTGAAATAACGTGTCTATGTTCTTGTTGATATTGTCTACGTCGTCAGTGGTGACTAGACCGAATAAGCTCTTGCTTACTGAGCCTATTATTCCTAGGGGTGCTATTCTATTCACTCGAATGCTTCTGGGGTTTCTCTCTGCTGGATACGATTGGTGTGTCATTGTTTTGATGGTTTCGTTTATTTGCTTTTGTATTTCATTTAAAGTTTGGTCTTTTAATTTTATGAGATCTAGTCCTAATGCATGTTTGCATTTTATCTCTTCGATTCGCGTTAAACAGTTGTTGTAGACGGCCTTGTATGACTCCAATGGTGCATGTATCTGCATGAACCCATCCACCTCGATGTAGATTTGAAATTTCCAGTTAGCTCTCCTTGTTCTCATGACGTCCACTCTCTCAAAATAGATACCAGGATTTGGGTCCAATGGGTCCATTTGATATGGGTATGGATTTTGGGCCGTTGTTATTATTATATTTAAAACTATAAGTAAAGGTTCGTTTAATTTATTCATCCTGTAAATTTTAATATGAATTAATGGAAGTTTATACGAATTTTATGAATGTTTTATTTGAAATTTATTTATGTTTATATGTTATTAATTAATCAGAATTGGTATCAGAGTCGTCCTCTACATGTTTTAATTTATCTATATGTTTTCGAATTCTTTTACCATTAGGATATTCTAAAATTACATTTTTCCTACCAATAAATTCAATAATTTTCAAGGGCTTATTTCTATAACCTTCAGACTTTCGTGTTCGGGGTTCAGTAATAAGTCTGGCATAGCCTCCCACTTTTCCTTTAAATTTTCTAACATTTTTGTCGTAAAATTGTTTCGATTTATGTTTGTTTTCAATTTGTTTTTCCCCCGTCAGGGGGAATTCGACCAACTGGAATTAATCATAGACTAATTCGAAAGGGGTGAAGTTAGTTGCTGAGTGTACGCTGGTGTTGTACGTAAACGTCGCGAAGCGTGCTAATTTGTCCCAATCGTCGTATTTTTCAGAATAAATTCTGATAAATTCGACAAGGCGCGCATGGCTTCTTTCGAAGGTATCTGACTAATGCATCTGCTATTGTGGTGGCTTTCAAATTTTTAATAGGTATTGCTCTGAGATATTTGGTCAGATTACATTGCATTGTTAGTAAGTGGCAATTCCCGCTAGGCGTCATTCTAAGTTTGCCCACTGTATCTATTGATACTTTGTCGAACGCTACAATAGGAGTATCAGTGATTAGCATGGGATTGTTTTGAATCGTTCTATCTTCTTTTCCTGGCAGCTTTCGCATCTACTGATGTAGTTCAAAATATCATTCCTCATTCCGGGCCAATAATATCTTTCTCTTATTTCTGCTACGTTTGATTTATATCTTTGTGTCCACCTGTTAGACTATCGTGTAGATTTGCTATGATTTCCTTTCTGTCCTTTTCCCTGGGTAGCTGGACTTTTCCGTAGCAGATTGTTATTTTGATTGTCGAATTGGAGAAGATTCTCATGAGCATCTCACCAATTAGACCAGGTTCTAAATCATCGGTGAGGTCTCCTCTTCTTGAAATTCTGAAACTTTTTATATCTCTGTTGACCATTATCTGTTTGAGGTTCATTAGTGCGTTATTTAAATCTTTACTTCTTATGGTGTTGAAGTATTTTTCCTTTAACACCACAGAAAACACATTATATTTTTTATAGGGTGTGATTAATATTTGGCCAGTTTTCGGTTTCTTGTTTTTCAGATTGAATGGTTCTATGGCTCCTATTTCCTTTAATAATTTTGATATTGAGCGGTTACATTCGCAGTCTTTTGATATGAAATGAACTGTATTATCCCTTTTATAGGTTAGGCACTCTCTTACAGTTTTCACATTTTCTTTGATTGGTACACAATCTACACTCTTTCCAACTGTCGATCCATAATTTGTCCTGAGACTCGTTGTTGTTGTGCCATATCTTTTGTTGACGGGTAACAATTCTTCCTTGGTGGGCCAAATGAAAGGCATTATTGTTTCGGGTTGTTTCGAATACCTAATGTTCACTTCTGATTGTTCATTGTCTTCGATTTCTGTTAGGATACCTTTATTCTCTTCTTTCTTGGTGCGTTTGGTGCTGTTTGCTATAGGTTGAGATCCTTTTATTTTGGAGTTCAGATATTATCAGGGTATCAGATATTCTGCTTTCTCCCGGTATGATTATTACGTCGCTACTCAAGTTTGATTCATGATCTGAGAGAGAGAGAGAGAGAGAGAGAGAGAGAGAGAGTCACGATCATTGTCCATTCTCTTTTGCAGCTTTGCCTGTGTGCGATCTATTAACTCTTTTACCTTTTATCCTAGGACTTGGTCCATGTGTTCAGTACCATAATGCAGCTTGAGTTCGTGTATTCTAAAACGCATTTGTTCAGTGATTTCTTCTCCTTCTGAGAGACACAATGGTAAATCGGTGACCAACTCTTGTTCTGAATCCACTTCTTCCTTCTCTGGCATTATGCTCTTTACTTAATGTCTCTTTAGACTTTCTTCAAACTTCTTGCTTGCTTCTTCTACTTCTTCTTTGCTTAAAGTGGTCCTTATGGAACTTTCTCTTACAGAGTCATCATCTGTGTTTCGTTCTGTGTTCGAAGATTCTTCTGCACTCACTAACACTTCGATGTTACTGATTGTCCTATTTTGGTTGTCGGTTGATGATGTGTCACCATCTGAGTCGGAGTCTTCTGATTGGTGATCATCAATTCTTAATCCACTGTACCTTGGATCGTGCAGTGGTGGTCTTTCAATGTTCTGAAGTCCTCTAAGTGCATTTCCCATTAGTCTTTGGAAAGTCGATGTGGCATTTTTCAAACCTTCTGTCATTCTGGTATACTCATAATGTCCGTTGATTGTTGTGAAAGCTGTTTTGTAGCAATCTTCGGGTGCCATTGGTATTTGTTGAAAGCCGCTTGCTAAGTCGAAAATGGATAAATACGTTGCACCTCCCATGATATCTGCGATATTCGGTAATGGGTATGCGTCTCGGATTGTTTTCTTGTTCAATTCTCTAAAATCAATCACCATACGGTTTCTTTGGCACAAACCATATAGGTGAATTGCAAGGTGAATTGGATTATCTTATGATTTTGTCTCTTAGTTTCTTAGCTACATTATCTCTCACAACTTGCTTATGCTGTGGTGGGTGTCTATATTGCTTTATGTTTTTATAGGTACATCATTTTCTAAATGAATGCGATGTTGAATCATATCAGTACACGATAGTCTGTCACCTGGTAGTAAGAATCTATCTAAATAGTCTTCGATTATTCGGTCCACTATATGTAGTTCTTCTCGATTGAGATGACTTCTCCTTATGGCTTCTTTCACTTTTTCCAGATTTTTAATTCTATCTATTATTACATCTCCATCAAACTCACTGTCAGTTTGTTGCAGGAAATCGGGTCCTGTGTTGAAAGGTATTAGTTCTTTTGGATCCACTTCTATCGTCACATCTTGTTCACTGGTGTTGATAGCCATTATCTTACAGGTATTGTTCACGTTTGTTACTACTCCTTCGCTCACGTAGAGATTTTCGTTCCCCACGGGCTTTTGATTAAGTTGATTTGTATTATTTGTCTGCTCTTCGCTTTTATTGTATGTGTCACCTTCTCTGGGGCTTGTTCTGTCTCTCCGATGATTGTTTGTCCTGTTACCTCATTTCTCTTTTCACTTGCAGGTTATATTATTAAATGTTGTATCAAATCTTCTATACTTTTTATCGTTTTATTGTTTAAACTTTTCTTTGCTGATCCCATTATTTTGTGTAGAGCGTGTTGTAAGGATTGAGGCTTAATTGGATCAGTGACTAATTCGCTGGCGTTTCTCAAATCTTGTATGTAGTCTCGAAGATTATTTTTCCCGTCAAAACTTGGGATGCCGTTTATGCAATTAATAAGTGCATAGCTGTTAGCCATGGTGCTCATTAATAGCATACTCGTGTCTGGTAGTCGTCCACTGGTTGAATCATCATTGTTTGAGCTGTTCCCTGTCATCTCGAATAAGTACTGTGTGCCTTCTAGATAATCTAGATAATCACTTGTGTCGTGGGTTGATTCTCTTGCACTCTTCTGATACTTTGAGTTTTTTAATATGCTTTCAGTCACTTTAGTTTTCTTTTTCTTACTTAATTTATTTTTAATTAATTGTAGAATTTTGCTTAATTTCTGCTTAATATGTCTTAGTTTCAAAAAGTCTCACTTTTAAATTCGAGGAGACAAATTTAAAAAGATTTGTGCCTCGGAAGCTTACAAAATGTATGAACCAAAACAACAAAAAAGATATTACTAAAGTTTCGTATGTCGCAAAAGGGGTTTATGGGGTGATATATATATATATATATATATATATATATATATATATATATATATA
>QLYP01000082.1:433379-444300 GCA_016647725.1 Nasonia giraulti
TATATATATATATATATATATATATATATATATATATATATATATATGTGTGTGTGTGTAAAATATATATATATATATATTCCTCGTAAAGGGATAAAAATGAAAATCCACGCTTGTAAAAAAAGAAAAGAAATCCCCACGGTAAACTTATGTTAAAACTTTTCAAATTGTCATAACCTTTATCCTAAAATAGTATTATTCGATTCTTATATACTAAAGGAAAATTAAATAGTTGTATCTTAATGATTAAATTCAAGAACCTAAAAAAACTAGTATCCCAAAAAAACTTAAATGTCATCAATTAGCCTAAAGGAAATTAAAATTCTTAAAACTCTAAAAATTGTCGATGACTTTTAATTGTTTATTTAAAAATGGATATGAGTGCTGATTGAGCACATTGAGTTGAATAATAGAATTTTGACATATAACGTAAAAATTAGCGAGAAAAGAAATTAATTGTGTTGAAATAATTTAACAAAATCCCAAAGTTCTTGCGTAATTGTATATGAAGTTTCGCTTGTTTTTATTTAATTTTGTAGGACATAAAAAGAATTAAATAAACACGATAAAAAAAGCAAAACCGGAATTCTAAATGTTTATTATTATGCTTATCCCCAAAATAACTAAATACCTCTTGCTTAAAGAAAACCGAATTAATAATAAAATATTGTTCCAAAACAAAAGGAAATTTTAATATTGTTCTTAAATCCACAAAAAGTTTAATTAACAAATCCCTAAACTAAAAATTGTTACTTCCTAAAGAGTTAACTTCTCTTAATAAAATAATTAAAAAAAAAATTATTTATTTGTAAAAAAAAAGATTAAACAAGCGTGATTTTAAATCTATATTAATTAATAATGATTATTATTGTTGTAGAAGTCTTAAAATGTTAATCTTTCGCCTTAATTATTTGAATTCCGCGCCCGCTTAAAATGGCTGCCGCGCGCTCTCTCTGTTTCTTGACCCTACTTTGACTCTCCCGCGGCAGTTGCGCGTGTCTAATCTCGGACCGCGGTAAAGTTCCTAGCTGCGTCTAGTGACTACGTTTCGCACATATGCGTTTGTGCCCGTGTTCCCTCTGAACAAACACGTGCCGTCGACCCCCCCCCCCCGTCCCAGCCAGCAAATATAACAATTAGTTAATAAAAAAAATACCAGGCTATAGATATTGATTTGCCCTTTTATTCTACGTAAGAATTTCAATTTGCCCCTTTTTAGTTTTCTCAGGAAAAATAAATTAATAATTCAAATTTCATCTCAACTTTAAATAATCGTATCTCTTTAACCAAAACGTTTTTGAAAATCTAATGAACGTTAAAAAATTGCTTTTACGTCGATTCTATTTGCCCGCTAGTCAAACATGAAAAATATTTAAATAATTTTTCGTCCACGCTTGGTAAGTCTAGCAGCATTATCATGTCGCTCTGCTTATTTAGCATTATTTTAATGTGTTTTCTCACTCGAACGAGTGATTTTTCGGAGCGGGAATGATCCTCTATCTGGCTCGCACGCTAGCGCTGAAAAACCACGACTTTTTCGTGCGTTTTATGAGCCTGGAGGAGTTCTTTTCGCAAACTGGAGACAACATAACCTCTTCTGTCAACCACTATACAATTGCTGCCGGCGAACATCCCTATAGCTGTTTTACCATGAGGACATAGCATCGGCTCTCAACATCGCTAAAAAGGAAAAGAAAAATCTGGTTTTTTGGACCATCAGCCCCGAATATAACCGAATGGAGGTCTCCTACAGAGCATTTTAGAGGTTAGACACAAATAGCTCTATCTCTCTCTAAAGAGCGCGAGATCAGTCGCTACCGTTGCTGCGCGTCAGATTCCAATCTTCGCCAACAGCGTGCAACACCATCAACACTGGACAAACGCTGGCACCTCTGATTGATCAGCCATGTTGTTTTTGGCGCGTTATTCAAAACTCTGCTAGAGCGGGAGTTTTGAAAATTTCGAAAATTAAAAAAATTTTTTTTTCTTTGTATTAAAAATTTTGATAACTTTTCTAAGCCAAAATTAGCACAATTCCACACATGCCAAGATGCCGCCGGGACGGAACAAGCCTCCTGAAAGGTGTCGCAGTAATTTTGCATGTTGTAAGAATAAACCAGCAACAACAGCAATGTGCGTTATTTGTGATGAGGCTTATCACCATAGTTGCCTCACGCAAAAAAACGAAAACTATATATTCGTTGGCAATAATCTCATAGTTTGCCCCGAACACAGCTATCAAAACGGAACCTCAAAAATCGATGAGGAAGTTTTAAGCGAATCTGCCTCAATTTTAATAGCGCAAATTAAGCTAAAAAAATCTGAAGATATAAGAAATGACCTATTGGCTGAGACAAGTGACAAGACTCAAGACTTACAAGAGGCTGAAACTATCGAAGAAAGTGACATTGAACTTTCAAAAACTAAAAATATGCTGTTGAAAAGGCTAGTGAGCGAACTAACTGAGAAAAACGACCTTCTTCGAAGAAAAAATGCAAAACATCAAGATTGGGACTGATGTTAAGTTCCGCACGTACTCAGATACCATTAAGTACTCAAGAGCAACTCAGAAAAAAGTTCCTAAAATATCTGTCAAGAAAAGCAATAACAGCAATATCGATCTCATGAAATCGGTAATAGAATGTCTCACAGCCGAAAAAAACATTCAAACAAAAAACATATACGTTAACAAAAATGATGAAGTTATTATAAGCTGCCTGAATGATAACAGTGCTGAATTAACGGAGACAGTACTGAAAGAAAAACTAGTGGACGAATGTAACATAACAAAGAATGAATTAAATAATCCGAAGATCAAAATAGTGGGTATCGACAATTATATGAACATGCAAACCAAGGAAATCGAGAAGGACATTAATGAAAGAAATTTCAGTAACTTTAATAAGAACGGAGAAGTCTTGCATATGTACAAGAACAAGTACAACAACTTAAGCACTGTTCTGATGGTCCCAGCTGAGATCTATAAGCACGTAAGAGAAAATGGCAACAAAATTTTTGTTGGGTATCAACATTATAAAGTGTATGACTTATTGTTAGTAAACATCTGCCCGTGTTTCAAGTGTGGGAGATTCGGACACAATGCTAAGAAATGATACCTTGTGTTTGAAATGTTCTGAAACTCATAAAACGAGTGACTGTGATAAGGACAGTGCAAAGTGCATAAACTGTCATTATAGTAATACGAGATATAAATCAAAGCTAGACACAAAACATTTTACTTATGACTCCAGCCAGTGTAGCATATTGAAAAAAAAAATCGATAGATATATCGACTCCGTCGATCATCCCATTAAACCCACCTTTCCGGCAATTGAATCAATCTATCGCAACATGGAATTAGCAAACAGGCTCGAAGTTCCTGTAGATGTCAATAATGCTGCAGATAAGGAAATTCAGCAACATGAAAATAACACTCCACGCAATAAAGCGAAAAAAGAACCTCAACATAACTGAAAACCACACACAAGACGTGAACAAGTACTACTGAGCCAACCAAAGCTGCAATCCACTGCATCAACACCAGCCAACAAGAGTGATAAAAACAAGATCAAGAAATAGGTAAAAATGGATATTTTTGATTATTTGGATAGGTTTCAAAATGAATCGATGCAAAAAGAACGGACATGGGGTAATATTGAAAATTTTAACAAAGCTATAAACAATAAGAATGACTTTATCATGCATGTAAACATTCGTAGTATTAATGCAAATTTTGATAAACTAAAAATTTTAATAGAGAGTTTAGCTATCAAACCAGCGATTGTAATATGTTCCGAAGTTTTTGAGCAAATTAATTATAATTTATACCAACTGAATGGCTCAGATTATGATTATATAATATACTATAATGACAGTAGGATAAATAGGAATGATGGCGTCATTGTATTTGTCAATAACAATCTAGTCCAACATACCGAAGTTGTTGAAGCAGGTAGAATTAGGATAATAAATACTAGGATAACCTTAAATGATAAAAGTAGTCTTGAAATTTCGGCTTTGTTCAGATCGCATGGGATACCAAAGGCTGAGTTTATACTAGACCTTAATAAGTACTTAATTAAAAAGAAAAATGTAAAAAATCACCTAGTGATTGGTGATTTGAATATTGACCTACTAGACTGTGATCACTATAGACAAGATTTTTTATGCAATTTTCTTGATAAGGGATATATTCCTGGTTTTGTATGTATTACAAAGCCACCTATTGGTAGAACCAAGGGATCATGTATCGATAATATTTTCATCAAGTCTCATAGCATAAACACAGCCACATATAAGATTAGGCATGATATAACAGACCATTACCCGATCATAATTGCTGTAAATAAGCTGAAGGAAGTAAATAAAAAGCCATATGTTTTCTTAAATTACAGAAAATTAACAAATTATTCAATTGCTAGAGACTGGGATGGGATTATGTCGATGGATGATCCAAATCTGGCTATAGAAAAATTGTTGAACGAGATCAAGTTATGCGTAGAGTTGGCAAAAATAAAGAAAAAGGCTAAAAAACACACTGGTAGAAAAAACTGGATAACTGATGCAATAGTGAGGTCGTGTGAAACTAAAGAGGTTTTATATAATTTATGGCAGCTAGATGTACAGAACGATCAACTAAAAACACAATATAAAACTTATGCAAAAATATTAGATAAAGTAATTACCGACGCTAAAATAAAATATGAATCAAATCTTATTCAAAATAATTCAAATAACCCAAAAAACTTTGGGAAATAATAAATACAAAAATTGGGATTTAAAAGTTAAAAAATGCAATGATGCCATAATTTATATAAAAATAAATAACCAAAAAATTACTGATAAATTCCAGATAGCACAAAACATGAATACTTTCTTTTGTGATATAGGTAGAAATCTAAGTGCAAATATCGTTAAACCAGTAAATACTGAACTTAAACTGCCTACCATGAATCCTATTTCTATTTTTCTAAAGCCAACAAGTACAGCAGAAATAATAAGTATAATTAATGCACTGAAATTGAAAAATGGAGGAGTTGATAAGATAAATGCAAAGACCTTGAAACTGCTATGTAAACACATTGCAGGTCCTCTAACCCATATTTTCAATAAGTGTATTGAGAAATCGATATGGCCAGATTCTTTAAAAAGGGCCGAAGTAGTGCCAGTCTATAAATCAGGAGAGAAACACAAAATCACGAATTATCGACCTATCTCTCTCATATCCAATGTTGCAAAGATTTTTGAGCGAATAATATATAATAGAATTCATGATTTTGTAGAACAGAGCGATATAATCTCGAAGCAACAATTTGGTTTCATGAGAAAGATTGGTACGAAAGATGTTCTAAAGTACATAACTAATGCACTATACAATAATGTTGATAAGAGTAAGCCTACGATTATAACTTTTCTTGACCTGGCGAAAGCTTCCGACACTATTGACCATAGCATACTATTGGCAAAACTTTATTGCATTGGAATTAGGGGCCAAGCGTTGGATCTCCTCTCCAGCCACTTGAGTGACAGATACCAAGTAGTCAAAATAGACGGTATTCAAAGCGATAGCTCTGTGGTTAACACAGGCGTTTCACAAGGGACGATCTTAGGACCTCTACTTTTTATTCTATACATAAATGATGTTTTGAAGGAGATCCCCCCCGAGGCTATAATTTTGTATGCAGATGATACTGCTATTATAGCCACTGGTAATAATTGGATAGAAGCCCAAGTTACCATGAACAATTTTCTAAGTGTGATATCGGAGTGGCTAGCATTAAATAAGTTGTCATTAAATGTAGGAAAGACTGTTTGGAGCAGTGTCGGAAGTGTACCAGCTCAAGTATACATAAAAATTCTTGACAAAAATATAACTAGGGTAGAAAGTTTTAAATATCTAGGAATTGTCTTTGATTGCAACCTAAGGTGGGAAAATCACATGAAACATATAATCGGGAAGACAAAATACCTAGTATATACTTTTTACAAAATCTCAAAAACCATGCCTACTGAAACTCTCAGAATGATCTATTATGCTTTTTCCATAGTATCATTAGCTATGGTATTGTTGCTTGGGGAGGAGCATATAGAAATAGTCGAGACCTAGTTCAAAAGCTGCAAAACAAAATTATAAAAATCATAAATAAAAATAAGTTTCCATCAAATGACAATCATCTGAATATTGTACATCTTTTTGCTCTTGTATCTTTGAAGCTGCATTATAATGATCTAAAAGAAAAATACTTAGCATCAGATAGTATTACTAGAAATAGAAGTATCATTATACCTAAGACTAATAAAAGAATTAGCAATAAAAATAGCTATATGAAAGCAATAAATATTTATAATGAGCTTCCAAATCAACTAAAAGTATTAAATATAGAAAAATATTCACAAAAGAGAAAAATTATAGAATGGATACGATCCAATAGTTGAAAAATACTTTTTATATATTAATAATAAGAATAGTAATAAATAAGAAATGATTAAAACATTTGTAAATTGTTGTTTAAAACAACAATAAGAATTCTACAGCGAAAAATATATTTATGTACATAAATAGTTTTACATAGGTTCTAATTTTAAGATTTATACATGTTTTGTTGTAACCAGGCCTGCTAACAGGTAACTTTGTTTACCTCTGCAGGATTTTCAGGCATGATTCACATGCCATATAAAAAATTTTCTGGTGAATAAATAAATAAATAAATAAATTTATGCATTATAATCTAAAATAATAAAGTAGTATTGTGGAATATGAGCCTTTGATTTTTTGCTATACTCACGTATATGCGGTGTTGCCAAATCGCCGCGCAAGCAGGGCAACTGGACAACATAGCTTGACAGCTGGTATGTATATAATGGTACTTGTAAATCGGAGTTATTAATAAAAGCAAGTTATTTATCAACCATCTCCAGTGATAGAAAAATAAGTATAAATTCAATTTTAATTTCAGGCAGTTGCATGCAATTTTCACGGGTCTTATCATCACAACTGCAATTACATTGCCCATTCATATTGCAACAACAAAATTGTCAATCAAACGTTTGAAAGTTATCCTGGTTTTACACCAGTACCTGTTGCTCATCCGGTTCAGGTTGTATCAGGGAGCAAACAATATTATGCAGCAACAGCTTATTCAAGAACAGATAAATCCTTGAAGAAAAAAAAACGATACTCTATATTTGTAAATAAAGCTGTTTCTATAAGATAATGTTTATATATTTTAGCAACAAGGGAATTTTGCTCAATTAGACACTGCTGTAGGAAATTCATCTAATGACATTGATGAGAAGGAAGAAGAAATGACGATGATGAAGATCTTAAAGAGAAAAAAGAAGAAGAGCAGGAAGATGCTGGTGCAAGAGAAGAAGTTAGTATTTCCATTAATGCTACTACTTTGATTCTCAATCTTCAATAATCAATGTAGATGCTGTGCAATGAAGTCTGTGAATAGTTTAATGCCAAGGAGGAAGCTGAAGTTCATGCAGTGTTACACAATGGAGATTCACATGATCAATTAGCGATTGCTTACCATTTAATTACAGACAACATAATTGCAGATGTAACAGCTGTATTTTCTGCAGGGAATGATGATCAAGTCATTGTTCATGACTTGAAATCGTAAGTTAAACCACTTGTAATATTGTTAATCACTTTCTTTTCAGAACTCATGTCTCATTTATACTTTCAGAACCGATGTTCTAAACTTCTTTCGCCATAAAAAGCCTGTTTATGGTTTGTCATTTCATCCACACAATGACCATGTATTTTCAAGCACCTGTGATGATGGACGTGTTCTGATTTATGACATCAGAGGTTCCAATGCCAGCTCTCCAGCGTCTTTCTTCTGCCTGCCACAACACAAAAATCCTTTTCATTCAGTGATGTTCAACCCTGTCAATCCAGTTATGTTGCCCAATGCTAATGTAAAGGAGGGAGTTAGTATGTGGGATGTACGCAAACCATTGCAGTAAGTATTTCAAGATTTCTCCAAAATTAATCTGCTTTCTCATTTTACTTGATTATTATAGTTGTACTAAATTTTCAGACCGGTTTTGCGCTACGGATCTGAAGGACCAGCACAAAGTTGTATGAATGTTAGATTCAATGCAGCAGGCACAACATTAGTTGCAATTCGAAAGCGTTTGCCTCCTGTTCTATATGCTGTGAATTCTACAACACATTTGTGTCAATTTGATCATCCTGGATACTACAATAGCTGCACGATGAAATCTTGCTGTTTTGCTGGGAACCATGATGAATACTTACTGTCAGGTAAATACTTGGACAAAACTTCAATTACCTACTGTAATTAATATGTCCATAATTTTGTATCAATCATGCAATATAAATTTATTTTAGGTTCTGATGATTTCAACTGTATATGTGGAAAATTCCAGTTGATGATTCTGTCAAATGGGTCGATTCTGCACACATTATTTTACGCGGCGATAGATCGATTGTTAAGTTTGTTACAATGATGCCAATTGTGTTATTGCTTCTTCAGGTGTCGAAAAAATAATAAAACTATGGTCGCCATTCCCGCTTGGTGATAAATGTTTGGGAGGATTAAGAGTAAGGCTATCAAGATATGTTTATTTTTTACGTGAAATGTACTTTGGTCTAATATTTTATATTTGTCAACTTTTAAATTGTTTAGAGAGACGACGTCAAAGAAGAAAAACAGCGTAGGGTATAATTGAGTTTAATGCCAAGGAGGAAGCTGAAGTTCATGCAGTGTTACTCAATGGAGATTCACGTGATCAATTAGCGATTGCTTACCATTTAATTACAGACAACATAATTGCAGATGTAACAGCTTTTAGTCCTAGTGGAAATGTTCTTTGCGATCTTAGTTTTTTTTGTATAAAGGGTATCAAATGAGAAACTTTCCTGTAATCGTTATATAAAAATTTTATTTTTCAAGTCTGTCATTTGGAATTCCTGATTTCAATAAGGATCTAATTTTATCTTTAAAAGCAAGATGTGATATACCTCTTTAAAAAGAATAACACTGTAACAGAAAAAATGTTAAAACTTTATAGCGTGTAAAGCAAGTGTGTCATTTTTGAACACGTGAATCGTTGTTAAAGAGTATTTTTAAATATCCAAATAAAAAATTAACTCATGTTATTTAAAATATAATTTTTTTAGATACAGAGGAGATCACTTCTATCACATAATTTAAATTTGGCTATAATTTAAATTATACTACCATGGATATTAAATTAATAATTATTACTTATGATCTAAATTTTGAATTAAATGAATGTTGTTTTTACATAAAATATTCCGCTAATTTTTAGTTTAGGTTTTTTTTCTTCGGTAACCTTTTACTATATTTAACCAAGTCATTCTTCTCTATTGAGTGATCATTACAGTACCAGTATGCCACATAATGACCCATTCCTATTGGATCAATGGATGGAACGTATTTGGCTATGCCACAGAGAATAAAACTTTGATTTTTTATTATTAAAGTTTTTGGTATATCATCTAAACTCGTGGTAAAATTAACACTATCAATTTTGAGTACTGATGCGTATAGCGAACTTTTATATGCCTCATCTGTTTCAATCCATAAGTATGGCCCTAAATCATACTTAGACTGAGCACTGTCATTGTTGCAATTTTTGCAATTTCAAGTCTTAGTATCGAAATAATTATTAACTTTTTTTTCTAAATTTGTATAATTACTCAATCAAGCAATTTTCAAATTGAGTAACGGTATTGTTATTTTTTTGCAGTTTTCAATATAACCACAGAGATTGCATTCCGTTTTTTCTACTGTACATTCATAATATTTCATTAATGAAGTTAAGTGTTGTCCTATATTAGTATTACAATTTGTAATACTGTTACCATCCTCTTTAAATAATGAATACAGTATGTGTACTCTATTTGTGTAAAAATAACTGTTGATTCCTTGTATTGCATGCTTTGTTACCGTGTTTGCATAACATAAATGTTTTTGTGCTTCTGCGTAATTTATACTGTTTTCTATAAAATTTTTAAAATCAACTACTTTATAATAAGCACTACTAAGAATCACTGTGATTGTATCGAACGCACATGTATTCTGCAAACAAATTTTGTGTTGCTTCATTTGTTTTGCTAACTGTTTGTTTCCATTTGTTATATTGTTTTGTTGGCTGTGCCTTTTTTATTATAAGGTTGTTGTAGCCGTAGGACAATATCTGGATTTGGACGTACATGTATACCTCTTTGCTTTTGTATATTGTCTGTTGTTAAACAATCATTTTCATTTTCCACTATGTTTTGCTCTTTTCCATTTGGTAACATTTCACTACAATTTAATGAAGAATGAAATGTCACTTGGTTTTTGAATGAAACATAGGTATGGTCTTGTAAAGAGGAATCCATCGTCATAAAATCATTATCTTTTTCTATTTGAGATCCACTTGTATTTACTGTTACTTCTTGACCAATATTATAGTTTTCAACTGATTGAACAATATCAAAAGATTTTTCTTCGCAATCAGCAAATACCCCATTATTTGGTACAGCCGTTGATTTCAAGGTATCTGAAAAAATTACTAGTATATTATAAAAATGAGTACATACTATTATAATTAAACTTTTAATTATGTTTAATATATACATATAGTTGTCAGGATAAATAAACACACACACACAGTCTAATCAACTTTTCATTAACCTTTAGAATAATTTATTTTAAAATAATCCAAAATTAAATATAATAATAATAAGTTCGCAGCAAGCTGCCTAAAACAAGAATTATGCTTTTTTCCCGATTCGAACTTAACGACGCCATACGTCCACACTGCTCGGCAGTCAAACGTATTCTTCCTCTCGCAGCAGCACGCCTAGAGCAACGAACATGCCTACTATTCTTATAGCGCCATCTTTTAGATTTAAGTGAAACTAAATATATAT
>QLYP01000082.1:444340-495835 GCA_016647725.1 Nasonia giraulti
CCATCTTTTAGATTTAAGTGAAACTAAATATATATATATATATATATATATGTATTCTAATTTATGAACTATAACAATACTTTAAATCAATCTAACTAAAATGCACTATTTGTTGTTACAATATTTTATATAAAAGTCCGTATTAATCTTTAACGCTTTTAAATTCCGCGCGCGCTCTAAACGATACCGCTCGCAGCGCCAAATTTCTCATATATCATAATCATATATCGTTATAGTGTAGAGTCAAATCAAAAGTTATCCCAAAACTTGTTTAACTAAAAATACTTGTGTACAAACGTAAAAAATACACAGAAATTGTAGTTTAAATAATTAAACAAGAGCTTCGGATAACCTCCAGGCTCTGATATATATTGTGCTCCAGAAGGAGACAAATGTGGGTCCAGGACAACGGACAAGTACGCAGTATAACCTCTCTTTCTATAAAGGACTATCAGATAAGTATTCTTTGCAATCCGTATTATACTTAAACAAAATTTCATTTAATCAATAAGCTTAGTTGCTTTATGTAATTTTATTTTGTTTATTTTCAGCTTTTAGAATCTATACGTTCATCTTTACAGCATACATGTCACCATGGATTTCTACAATTTGAATTGTCTTTCCTGAAGTTTAAACTACAGCTTTTAGACACAGATTAAGTATGCAAAATTTTGATTATTTGTGTATTTAATGTATTGTTATTACAAAGAGAAAACTAATGCGGATTTTTGTTGATTAAGTTTTTCTCGGGGATTTGATTTTGAAAATGTAAGCAATATTTTAGATTATATCAAAATGTTTCTACATAATTAAAATCAATTCCCTGTGTTCATGTCATAACTAATGTATTGAAAAGTTATAAATGTTTTAACTTGTCACCTGAATTTTTGTTTGAACTATCATCAAAATCAATATTGGAATATTTTTTCCTCCATCGTTCGATGGCAAACAAATGTTCATTATTATGATGTAGTTTAGGTTTATTTTCTTTACTTGTCTCTATTTTCAAATCATTAATGGCTGCTCTAGCCAATTTAATATCAGTATCAATGTTTTGACAATGATGGACTAAAATTTTATCTTCCCTTAAAGAAATATTCTTTATTGAGAGTTTAAAATCTGCAAAATATGCTTCATTTCTAGCTGAATTTGCAACTTCATGAGTATTTTTAAAATATTCGTTCATGACGTTTGTCCAGCATGTAAATTCTTTGCATAAATCGAGTAATCTTGTAGCAAAATCTGGCAGATAATAGTCATTAGTCTGTACGGCTATATATGAACTATTTTTATTACAGACTTCAGAAGTAACATAATCTTTTAATCTCTGAAAATATATATGAGTAAGTCTTGACTCATTATCAGGATCTTGCTCTTCTTCTTTGTTTTCATTATTGTTATAAGATTTAATTATAGTTATTTAGATAAAATTTATGAGTTTGTATAATATTAGTCAAATGTGACATTGCCGTTTGACAAATTTCATCATAATACTTACTACAAGAAACAAAAAATAGATATTCTAGAGCTTTTTCAAAAATTTCTAGATTGTTAACTGTAGTAAGATATCCAAAATACTTGACATATAGCATTTTAACTTTGCGATTCTCTTTTGTGAAACAAGGCCAACTTGTAACTATATGCTGTGCATGATTCTCATCTGTGTTTGAAGTTGCACATGCGTCTCTTTTTGAAGTAAAATCAATAAGCACAAATCATTGTACATTCTAAATGTGATAGAGTTGAAGGCTAAACATGCACCATTTTGCAATGCTTTACCCATGTCAGCTACTAACTCTTTTGGTACTTTTGCCTCGGATTGTAAACATGTTTGGAGCTAAAAATTATAAAAACAAGTATCATTTTTATCAGACATAATTTGGGATAACAGAGAGAAAAATATCACTAGCTCCATCAACTCTCTTAATTTTTAATGTTATAGATGATGTAGCATCTAGTGATACTGCATTGCCTAATTTTGATAAAATATCATTGTAAACACTTGTTTGTTCAGGTGACCAGTACATAATAAAAAATTTGTCATATCCAATATATCTTATAAATTTGTTAAATTCAACATTATTCTTTAATTCTGTCAGTGAATCAAACAAATTGGTTCTACGTTTTATTCCAAGCTCTTTACTTTTTGCATCTTGTTGAGCATTTTGAATTTGTTTTAAATTAGGTAAATGAGCTGGTTCAACATCGCCATATGGCATTTCAGCCCTTGCTTTATCTCGTTTATACTGTTTTGGTAATTTATTTACGACCTCTTTTTCCACATTTAACTTCGCTAATTTTTGTAAGCGTACTTTATTTTGGTGTGGTTTTTTCTTAGTATCCATAGCAGTAACAGTAAATGTCACTGAGCTATTTATTGTTGGTTTTTCATTGCATATAGCATAAATTTTATGCAATCACTCAGTGCACTGACCTTCAATTTTAATGTATGTTTCATAACTATTTACAAAATGTCTATCAGACCTAAAAGCACGAGGTAATTTTTGATTTTGCCATATTAAAATTCTTATGATGTCAGTCCATCCCTCTTGCAAAGCTACGCCAGTTCGTCCACCTTTATATATTTTCTCCACAGGACTTATTATAGACCATTGATCACTTGACATTATAATGTCAAATGATAATTGAGATATTTTGCCAATCTTTGGCACTTTTTCCTTGGTATTTGGATCCTCATTTTCATCCACATCACTTTCACTATCATTTTTCTTTCTTTTCCGTGATTTACATTCCTATGTATCACTTCTGATGCTAAAATCACAAATATTTTCATGATCTTCATCTATAATTATATCTTCAAAACCCTTATATTTTCTATAGAAAGTAAGGGTGTTGTGTCTGTCTTGCTGAACATGATTAAAAAGATTAACTACATTAATGTTTCCAATTGATTCACATATATTTTTCCACACCTCATCAGTTCTCTTTTTTAAAACATTATTTAATATTGTTTCTGCCGAAACTAAAGGTTTGCGCCCAACCATTTTAAGCATACATTAAAAAAAATTAATTTTTATAAAATAAATTTAAAAAACGTAATTTTTTGTTTAACATATAACTGAAGAAAAGCCCATAGATATGCTACAGTAAACTTATTTTTCATAGCACTAACAATACAGACAATAATGTAATGTCAAGTTCTAATTTTTCATTTGTTTTTTCTCAGATTTCAAAAGAAGTAAATACCTATAAGCTTTCTCGACTCATGCGCCGCGATACGGCGAATAATCGAAACTATTTGAAATTATATATATAAAATAAACCTATCGTAATATCAAACGCTATTAACTTTTAATATTTTTCTGTGACAGAAAGTGAACCCAAGAAGTTGATGATTGCTGTAACTAGCGACCGGGGACTTTGTGGTGCTGTCCACACTGATGAAAACACAAAAATTGTTTGGAGAAAAGTCTCGTGCCATCCTGCAACATCTGTTAGCTAAAAATATTTTGTTTGTTGCATCTGAGATGGGTCGCGAGCCTATTGAAGTTATGAACAATGGGTAAGTGTATAAAGATTTTTATCACATTCATACTGATTCCTCAAAAATTGAAAAAACAGTTTTTAAATTTTTTTTTTTGAGCAATGAACTTCAAATTTAGAAAGATTTTAATGACAATCCTTATGTTATCTAGGTACAGATATAGATCTGGTAAGATCATCTACAACAGGTCCAGGTTTGTTGTGTCTTACAAAATTGACCAACTACCACTTTCAACAAAGGCTCTGTCGTTAGTGTACCAAAGTTATCTGTTTATTCGTTTGACAAAGAAGTAATTAAAAAATTGAATTCTCTCTTGCATCTATGCTCTTATACTCAATGAAAGAGAGAGCATGCAGTGAACAATCCAGCAGAGTGACAGCTATGGACAATGCTAGTAAGAATGCTGGAGAGATGATTGACAAACTCACTTACCTTCAACCGTACTCGAAAAACTCTCATAAATAGAGAGCTTATCAAAATTATATCTAGTTACTGTAAATTTTTTTTATCACTTTGGAAAAAATAATTTATTTGGCATAAATTAATCACCAAAATTAACTCGCAAATGTGTAGTTCAAAAACAGCAGAGCTGTTTTGAGTCGATCGTGTATAGCAGTAATCAATTAAAAAAGATTTTTCTGTATCAACACTGCACATAGTATTGTTTCACCACTCAGAATCTCCATTGGCTTTTTGGAAAACAAAGTTCTTATTACTTAAGTTCATAATACCATCCTTCAAGTATAATTTCCATTTATTTCGACTCCTTGTGATCTGAATTTTTTTTGATTTTTATAAATAGTATTGTAAGCATTTGATTTAATCACTATTTACTCGCTTCATACCTTATCATATTGACAAACTATAACATTGTTAGTATCAAAGAGATCGGCAGGATCATCATCTGTAACGTCATCTCCTGAACACAGTGGTTCTTACAAAATGTCAAAGTTATAAAACTGATGAGAATCAAAGTAGTAGCATTAATGGAAATACTAGCTTCTTCTCTTGCACCAGCATCTTCCTGCTCTTGTTCTTTTTTCTCATTAAGATCTTCATCATCGTCATTTTCTTCTACCTTCTCATCAATGTCATCAGATGAATTTCCTACAGCGGTGTACAGCAAAATTCCCTTGTTGCTAAAATGTATAAACATTATCTTATAGAAACAGCTTTATTTACAAATATAGAGTATCGTTTTTTTTTGCTGCATATTGTTTGCTCCCTGATACAACCTGAACAGGATGAGCAACAGGTACTGGTGTAAAACCAGGTTAACCTTCAAACGTTTGATTGACAATTTTGTTGTTGCAATACGAATGGGCAATGTAATTGCAGTTGTGATGATAAGACCCGTGAAAATTGCATGCAACTGATTGCCTGAAATTAAAATTGAATTTATACTTATTTTTCTATCACTGGAGATGGTTGATTAATGACTTGCTTTTATTAATAACTCCGATTTACAAGTACCATTGTATACATACTAGCTGTCAAGTTGCGTTGTCCAGTTGTCCTGCTTGCGCGGCCATTTGGCAACACCGCATATGCGTGAGTATAGCAAAAAATCAAAGGCTCATATTCCACAACACTATTTTATTATTTTCGATTATAATGCATAAATATTTTTCATGTTTGACTAGCGAGCAAATAGAATCGACGTAAGGGCAATTTTTTAACGTTCATTAGATTTTCAAAAACATTTTGGTTAAAGAGATACGATTATTTAAAGTTGAGATGACATTTGAATTATTAATTTATTTTTCCTGAGAAATCTAAAAAGGGGCAAATTGAAATTCTTACGTAGAATAAAAGGGCAAATCAATATCTATAGCCTGGTATTTTTTTGATTAACTAATTGTTATATTTGCCGGCTGGGACAAGGGGGGGGTGTGCCGTCCGCTGCTATGTTGCTATATGGCTAACCTGACCCGTGTCGCGTCGCGTACTTTCCTCTTCAATTATTGTTATTAAATCGCGGTGAAAATAGTGCGCACGTATAATCTAATGGTTCGGGAGTGTGTCCTTTAAATGTGACAGTGATTCTCGAAGGTATTTATTGGCAAAAAGTGGAAATATAAGTGTGGGCCTAGGACTTTCTACCCCAAGCAGTACAACCTGTAGCTGCTTTCTAATTAGATAAGTTTTCCTCACAATTTATTCAAACATAAATCATTTGCATAACACTAGAGCGTTTTGCTTTGTTTTTAAATAACCTTTTATTTGTTTTAGGATGGCGCAAGGTTCTCAACGGCTTCTTTTTGCCTGTTACGAGTTAAGGAAGATACACGCAAGTATAAAGTTTTTGAGTATTGTCACATGCTTTATTTCCTTAAATATTATAATTTTTGCTTTCTATATTGTTTGAATAAGTCATACGGGTTGGCTTTAACATCTCGTAAAAGGCTTTAAGTTCTCGTCTAAAATTATTAAAATTGTTAGTTTTCTGACTTTAATGTTAAAGTATATTGACAATAAATTAAAACATACACTAAAAAAAAACAATTTATTGAGTGTATCAATGTAAAGCTTTCTTTTTCTGAATTGATTATTAAGCCATGTAATAAAAATTTCCTTTTAAACTTGCTCTTTCGCGTACAATGCTGACTCTACTTTTTAATTGTAAGGAAATTGTGTGCTAAAATGATTATATAATGTGTTTATGACTTATTTGTTTTTCAAGGGTCGAGGGAATTGTGTAATGAGTGTTGTTCACGGGGCCAAAAATAAGTTTACTGGTTCAAATTTCCACGATCAACGTTAACGTTCTGATTTCTTTGATTCTACGCAGTGATCAACAATGTTGCAAACCCGAATAAACTGGATCAGTGTTTCCTTTCGTGTACGTGCTTTTATTTTTACTTTATTTTGTACAAGTGTTTGCAAGTGAAACTAACTTCAATGCGTTTTAATATCTGTCCTTTTGTAAATGATAACCAAAGTAAAGAATATTCGTTTGTGTATTAGTAATGAATAATTTGGGACTGAGTGTTTGGTTACATTTGTTGAACAACAAAAATTAAATGGTCTTGTTTTAACGTGTTTCTAATCTTTTCACTCTCTTGAATCTCGGTAAAGCTAATTTGTTTACTTTTTCCTTTTTTTCTAAAGTATTTTAAAAAATACGTGTTTTTCAAATTTCAAATTTTTCAAATTGACATTACTCATGGAGAAATATCTAAATGTTATGCATATCTACTTATTTTAATTTCATTGTTTAGTGTACACATGTGTAAGAAACTGGACTCGCACGAGTACTTCAAAGTGCTTTTCAATATGCTCTTTTCACCACTTCAAACAATGAGTGTGACTTTACCAATTTGTTGTCAGTCGCACCCTTTCTTTCCTAATAATCTCTGATACCAATTTTGATTTTCTTTTTATAGAATAGAACGAATACTTTTGGTCCTGAACAGTCAATTTTCACTTTTATTGTGAGAATCGAATTTCAGCACCAGAACACCTGCGTAATAAGGACGCTCTGATTCCACCAGATTGAGGTATGTATATTATGATTATATTGGGTTCACTTGTGTTTTCGTTCCCTTTCCGTAAAAACTAACGGGCCCTTCCCTCTAAAGCAACACAGCTTTGCCAACTTGTTGTCAGCTGTATTATACAAATTTTCATGCTATATATATATATATGTATATATATATATATATATATATATATATATATATATGTATATATATATGGGACTTTTCACGTCAACCGGACCATCAGTGCACCTAAAATTTGGGTTAATCTAACAAGACGTTTGAGGTCTCAAAATGATCGTCTGGTCAAGGGCTTTTGAAGAAGTTCTGGCCTTTACAAAATCCAATGTGGCCAAAATATGGAGCCTGAAACCCACGTTTTCATAGTACATTCAACAAAAACAATAGTAAAAATGTTCTAATTTCTGAAATATCCCACCAAAAAGCATGTACAACTCATGATAGGACATAGTGATGGGCGATTCTACTCGATTCTTTAAAAATCGACGATTATTTTCTTGGAGAATCGATTATTTCGTCGATTATTTTCGACAAGCGATTCTCGGGAATCGATTCTTTTTGAACTGAGAATCGAATCGTGTCGCACGAAAACAGGGGGGTGGGGAGAGGGAATCAGTATACATATCTATATATTTTCAGTAGTCTCTGTTCTCTTTCTCTAGTCAGTTACCACTCTGAGCTGACGAGGGAGAGAGAGAGAGAGAGAGAAAACATCCACGTGAGTCTAACCTCTAAATCACATCTAAATCGCTTGTGTCTCGCAATAAGTGCTGTGTGCTGCCTGGGTCTTCTGACTAAACTTTTATGAACGCCGTGAAGGTAAAATGGATCACGTGAGTATCTTAAATGCACTGGTACGTTTTAATTAATGAAAATAATTGTTTTTATTAAACTTTATTATAGATTCACTCTTGTGGATACTGCAAAGAAAAATTCAAATTGGTTGAAGCCAATAACCAAGCATGCTTGAAAATGTTTCCGTCTTTTGATATTACAGATGATAAAGTTATTTATCCTCAAGATGGTAATTGTATATACTTATTGTACAAATTTCACATAGATATCTAAATTTACGCGTATGTTCGACCGTCATAATATATTTACAATCCATTAATTAATTTTATAATTTCAAATTCCGTCCAGGACGTGGTACCACATATTACGCAAACGTACACGAAAACTATTATTCTGATCCAGTAGATTATTCTGCTACTGATGATCATGATGAAGGCAGGATGCAAGAATCGGAACCTCTGGTACCTCAAGTGGAAAAACAGACAGACAATAGCGAAAAAATGAAGGATCTCAGAATATTACAGTACCAGAAACTCCCCAAACAGATCGAACACATGTACAAGATGATAAATCTTTTAGCTCCAAACCTCAACCAAAAAAATCAACAATTTGGATGCATGTTTCAAAGGCAAAAGAAAAGGATTATTTAATATGTAATTATTGTCAAAAGCAATACAAAACATGTGGGAACACAACTAATATGTTAAAACACTTGCGAAGTGCACATCCGCTTTTTTTTGAAAACTCTAACTCTACACCACCTACAGAAACAAAAACCAAAGCTGTGAAACGATCATTAGAAAACGTCGAAAATGACATTGAACCAAAAAGGAACAAATCGACTCAGTCAACTCCTTCAGCTACGATTCAGCCACTTAAACAAAATTTAAAAAGTAATACAGTAACAAAACAATCTAACGTAAGTAATAATTTATTTATCATGATTCATTTAGTTTTTTAATATCTTTTAAAAATATCTTACATTTACAGTTTATAGCAAAGCCTTGCGGAATTAAAGATGCCTTCGCTCGCATAACCTCGTTCAAAGGTAAATCAAAAATATGAATTTAATCTTCCATTTTTTCATAACATATTTACAATTTTTTATAGTATATTTACAATTTTGTATAACATATTTACAATTTTTTATAACATATTTACAATTTTTTATTTGTAGATGGTGGTTCTTCGTCGGATAAAATTTCAAACACCATTCTATACATGATCTGTAAAGATACACTGCCTGTTTCGATAGTAGAGTTTGAAGGTTTCAAGGAGTTGATAAAACTGTTGGCACCTTTATACAAGGTTCCATCAAAAAAAAAACGATGACCCGGAAACTTGAATCTAGGTATAACATTATGAAAGAAGATTTTATAAAAGAATTAGAGGATGTGCCTTATTATTGTCTCACAGCTGACAATTGGACCGATTCCTCGAATCAGAGTTACATAGGTATAACAATACACTATGTAAATAACTCGGCAATGACAGGAAGAGTGCTAGGCTGCTTCCCACTTTATGAAAATCACACCTCCGAATATCTGATGAAATCAATCCAAAATATATTTGATGATTTTAAAATTAAGAAGGACAAAGTTACAGCGATGATCACCGACGGAGCGCCAAATATTAAGAAAGCTGGTATCGATTTGCTAGGTAAAGACAAACATCTTGTCTGCATCGCTCACGTGGTCTCTCACCTGTTAACCGATGCGCTTAATAATTTTAAAGAATTCAATACAATCATTGATAAAGTTAAAGCCATTGTTACTCAAATGAAGCGAAGCATACCGGCGTTGGATAAACTGAAAGAAATGCAGCTAAAGGATGGAAAAACGGAAGGAACTATTTTAAAATTGAAGCTTGATGTCCCTACTCGCTGGACCACAAAAATTGAAATGCTGGAACGATATATTTTACTAGAGCCATATATTTATAACGCAATAAATAAGTGCGAAAAGCCTCTAAACTTATTAACTAGAGAAGAGATAAGTATAGTTAAAGATATATTGCCTATTATGGAACTGATCAAAACCGTAATTACAGAGAACAGTGGCGATGATTACCCTACATGTAGTTTAATTATTCCAATCATCAATTGCATGAAGCAGAAAATCTGTTCAACAGTTCCCACAACAGAAGTAGGAGAATTATTTAAAACTAAACTACAAACTGCAATGGCAAACAGATTCAAAAACATTGAAATGTGTTCTCTTCTCGCCGTTTCAACTTTATTGGATCCGAGGTTCAAAAAAATTCACTTTAAAGACCCTTGTGCTGTTTCGTCAGCTTTAGCTCGAATACGAAAAGAGGTCGAAACAATGAAGCCAGTAGATCCTAAACCTAGACCGACAGCTGTAAATACAGTAAATTCAAATAGTATTTAGGACATACATGATAGTATTTTGGAGCAATCTCAGCAATCTACATTGTCATTTTCTGCGAGCGACACAAATATAGAAATCGAAGGGTATATCAAATTACAATTACTTTCCAGAACGGAAAACATTTTTGTGTATTGGCAAAATTTACAAGTGAATTTCCCAGTATTGAGTAAATTAGCTACACGTGTACTAGCAACGCTTGCTACAAGCGTTTCGTCGGAACGACTGTTTTCGAAAGCGGGCAATACGAAGAGAGACAGGCGGAACCGACTTACTGGTAATAGACTAAACATGCTTTTATTTTTGGGAAATTGCACGCTGGAAGAATGGTTTAAAGTGAATTAGTTTTAAGACATTCATTATGTATTTAATTAAATGTATTATATATTATTTCATTGTATTATAAACATTATAATTTTATTGTCATTGTAAGTATCATCAAAAGGCATGTTACAGATGTTCGATTGTTGTGTGGTTGTGTAGAATATAATATAATTAAATTCAACAATCTAATAACACATTTCCCCAGCATTTATTAATTTTGATTTCCTGTGTAAATGTAAAAAAATGAGGTGATTTTGATTAATACTGCTTTTTACGTTTTAATAGATTATGTTTAATAGTCATAAGATACTAATAATATTTAAATGGAAAGTTATTAATTTTTATTATTTTATTTTCAGCTGTATAATATACATACACTAATGAAATGAATTCACGAGATTTTTTAAAAAGCAACTTGAAGCGAGGAATATTACAATTTCGAAAGCTTCAATCAAGTTCAAAAAGTTGAAATCAAGCGATCACGATTTTTCTTAAAATCATGTATAATATATATCCGTTTTAATAATTAAAATTTAATGTATTTTTATATACATTCATTAATAAATAACCTTATCAGTATTAATTTGATGTTCAATTAATTATTAATTGTTTAATTTTTCGCGCTACGAAAATTTGGTATCGATTCTGACATCGATACTTCGATTATTTTTGAAAATAATCGATTTTCAGAAATCGATTCTTTTGACGATTCGATTCTTCGGCGTCGATACTTTTTGAAGAATCGCCCATCACTAATAGGACATATTATTGACAATGCTGACGAATTCCAAAATCAAAAATGGCGGAATCAAAATGGTGGACATTATACCTCCACCAAACCCATTTTACCGCAACAAATGATTTTTGATCAGTTTAAAGTATCGATATGGGGGTTTTCATGGTCACTGAATCTTATTTTATCCTCGACTTTTCAAAATTCGAAATGGTGCACCTTATTTTAACCTCGAAATTTTTAAATCCAAAATGGCGGACATTATGCAACCACCAAAACTATTTTACCGCAATGAACGATTTTAAATCAGTTTAAAGTATCGGTATGGGAGTTTAAGGGGCCGCTGAATCTTATTTTAACCTAAAAATTTCAAAATTCAATATGGCCAATATAAACTGGCGGATATTTGTCATAACCCACCTGCAGACTCTCTCGCGAAAAGCCCCTGCTAACGCGCAACCCGCCGAACACACCACACACGCTGCAGCGCTTATCGCCGCGGCGCTAGTACCGCGGCGCGCCGCTGGGCGGCTGCGCATTACCCACAAGTGAAGTAGCGTCGCGGAGGGCACATAAGGAGGCCGGGTCCAGCGCTGTACCTCGCCCCTCTTCCAACAGCCTAATGCTGCAAGTACACGGCTCGTGTCCAATGACAACTTGTGCAAAGACTTCAGCAAATAAAACGGTTTTGTGGCAAAGGAATTTATTACTTTCAAGTGATTTATTTTATCCCTCTTTTCTACCTACACCCCCAACCCCTTCCCACGTTTAGCAACCCATAGAAAGGAATATTTTCTTCAAGGAATGCTTTCTTCATCGGCGACTTTTTCTCCAACAGTCTTTTTCAGGATAGTTGGTGAGCAAGTCCATCAGCGGCTTTATTCATAGGCGACTTTTTCTCCAACAGTCCTTTTTAGGATAGTTAATAGGTACATTAATAGATACATTGGCGACTTCTTCTTCAACATCCTTTTTAAGGCAGTTGTTGAGTAAGTCTTACTTTATCGGCAACTTCTTGTTCAACTGTACTAGCCGTAATTTTGTTATTTCTAACATTTTTTTTTGTTTTGGTTGTGCTTTCTCAGATCCTACAACAATGTCTTCTCCTGCGAAAAATATCGTATCGATAGATGCGTTAATCCATTTGATATTAATACAGGATACAGCAAATCTCTTAGGAAGATCTCCAAAGAATTTCAAGATGTCTATCCTGATTATCCAACATCTTCACTGATTTATGATACACGTAGAAAATCTTTTTACAAACTACATGATTTATCATCTCCAAACGTCAGTATGAGTGTTGATTTTGAATCAGAGACTGACTCACCTTCGGTTTCAAACACGGATGCACCTATGTAAGATGATCTTACAAATATTTTAGCTGGACTTAAAAACAAATTCCAATCCCTGCCGGAGAACGATCCATTACGTGTCAGTATTCTTACTATTTTTTGCCCAAACACTAGGCAATACGTAAAATTATGAACCAATTTGGTGTGTCTCACAGAATGGCTCGTGAAGCAAAACAGTTAAGAGAATCAGATGAAGTTTTGGCTTCTCCTGTTGCAAAACGTGGAAAAACATTACCTGCAGAAACTACTCAGAAAGTTGAAGATTTGTACGAAAATGATCTTAACAGCAGAATTATGCCAAATAAAAAAGATACCGTCAGTATTTATTTATATGGTGAAAAAATAAAAGTGCAGAAAAGATTATTACTTACTGATATTAAGAACCTTCATAATCAATTTAAAGAAAAGTTTCCTGAACATCCGATTGGGCTTACCAAGTTTGCGGAACTAAGACCAAAATGTTGTGTCTTTGCAGGATCCTCAGGCACACACAATATATGTGTATGTATGATACACCAAAATTTCAAGGCGATGATTGACGCAGTAGATATAGAAAAAATCTCAAACAATATTCTGAAGAATTATAAAGATTGTTTGAATTTCGTTCTATGTGAGGATCCCAAGCCAAGTTGTTATTTGAATGAATGCAAATTTTGTCCGAACATTCAAAAGTTTTCTAATTACGTTGAGAACATTATGGATGAGCACAATATTGATCAAGTCATTTTCAGCACGTGGCAATCAACCGATAGATACACTGTGATAAAACAATTCCTAACATCGCAAGAATTTCTTGAAACTTTATGTTCTAGCCTATAAAAGTTGATACCTCATCACTTCATCGCTAAGGAACAATCAAAGTTTATTTCTGGGAAGAAAAATAATCTTTCAGATGAAGAGGTTCTTGCTCAATTGGATTTTGCTGAGAACTATGCTTTTACAGCCCAAGATGCTACACAGGCATTTCATTTTAATAATGATCAAAGTACGATTTTTCCTGCTGTTGTTTATTATAAATCTGAATGCAAGCTAAAGCATTTCAGTACAGTATCTATGTCCGACTGTACTACTCATGATGCCACTGCAGTATACATAATGCAGCAAAAGCTTATACCTGAAATTCGCAAGATTTGTCCCACAGTAAAAAAGGTAATATATGCTACTGATGGTGCTAAACAGCATTTTAAAAATCGTTATCAAATGAGGAGTTTAATGAGTCATAAGAGAGATTTTGGCGTTGATGCTGAATGACACTGTTTTGCAACAAAATACGGAAAAGGTAGTTGCGATGGAGTTGGAGCGATAGTAAAGAGAGAAGCTATAAGAGCGAGCTTACAAGCTGCAAAAAATAAAGCAATTCTAGATGTTAAAGCTCTTTATTTATGGGCTAATGGGCGATCATTCAATATAAAATTTTTCTTATACACCAAAGAAGATCACGAACAAACTTGTCAATTCCTAACAAAGAGATTTAAAAACTGTCCACCTGTCACAAACATACAAATGGGGCATGGATTTATCCTAGAAAATAATGAAACGTTGAAAGTCATGCATTACTCAAATGCCAATGAACCTAGGAACAGAGTAATTTATGATATCGGCGAAAGCCATTTATCACCAGTAAAAACTCCACGAACGAGGAGCCAGAATTGATAAGAGTGCACAAAATGTCATTAAAGATTGATTCATTTGGCTAAATTATATATTTTTTTCATCCACGCAGGCATATACATATACACAGAACAATAGATAAATGTAAGTGCAAAAACCACAGACAGATAATTCTAAATCTAATAGACAGTTATAACCATTTACCTCACAAACTCCCATATCGATACTTTAAATTGATCTAAAATCATTTTTTGCGGTAAAATTGGTTTAGTGGCGGTATAATGTCCGCCATTTTGGATCCACCATTTTTAATTTTGAAATTTCGAGGTCAAGCTAAGATTCAATGACCCCGAAAACCCCATATCGATACTTTAAACTGATCAAAAATCATTTGTTGCGGTAAAATGAGTTTGGTGGAGGTATAATGTCCACCATTTTGATTCCGCCATTTTTGATTTTGGAATTCCGTCAGCATTGTCAATAATATGTCCTATCATGAGTTGTACATGCTTTTTGGTGGGATATTTTACAAATTAGAACATTTTTACTATTGTTTTTGTTGAATGTGCTATGAAAACGTGGGTTTCAGGCTCCATATTTTATGTGCCACATTGGATTTTTGAAAAGGCCAGAACTTTTTCAAAAGCCCTTGACCAGACGATCATTTTGAGACCTCAAACGTCTTGTTAGGTTAACCCAAATTTTGGGTGCATCTTTCCTCTTTATATTAAAATCATAAGTATTTTAGTTATTATCATTTTGGGTCCATTTACAATCAATGATTTCGTTCCTTTTTTTCTTTGAAAATTATAAAGTTACTATTGTCGAAATTTTTGAGAATTGATGCGTTTTTAATTAAAATGATTTTATTTTTAGTGACTTTTTGAAGATTTGAAAATTTTTCTTTTTGAAATTAGGATCCTCGACAACTTTTTTTTTCGATTCGAATATTTTCTTAACTTGTTTTCCTTTCAACAGGCTGAACGAACATGAACAATGCAATCATTGATTTCGAGTTTGGGAAAACCGAAGCTCGCAAGTTGGTCGCCCCTTTGACTACCCACGCGCACTGATCCACTACAAAGGCGCTGACGTCACAGCACGACGCCAAGCTTCCAAGCGACGCTTTCGACTATGCTACGCGCAGTTTGAAATTCGACACCTGCCTTTGTTACGAGTACCTCGCATGATTTTATTCTTAAAGAATTTTCTTTTTAATCACTCCGCGTTTATTTATTTTATTTCACTATTTAATTTTCACAAATTTTCTAAATTATAATTTTTTTGTTTTAGCGTCGCGGACACTGCATTCACGTTAATATTAGTATATTGTGGTCCAAAAGAAGAGAATAAAATTTGCTTTGGGATAGACAAGAATCTCGGTGGGACCTCCAATTTTGTTAGGTGGAAACTTGAAGAGTTTCCCCTTTTACATGAGAATCTGCCTACCCGACACACTGTACAGGTGTCCAGAGTAGAATCTGGTCAGGATTTCCAACCCTGCCCGCAAATTCCTTCCCCTTCTTCCAGTGGTAGTTCGAAACGATAATCAAAACGCTTACCTTATTTTTTTTTTGAGCGGAGAAATCTCTGATTGGCCTCGCTTCCTTTGATTTTTTGTTCTTTTCCTTTTCTTTGCTTTAAGACTTGGGTATATGTATTATTGGAAAATGATTCAGTGTGACAAAGAATTAGTGGACCAATGTACTTCGTATATTTTTTTCTTCAATGAATTTAGGTACAAATGCAAGAAACTCTCTTGAATAAAATCTTGGATATATCTAATATTGAATCTCAAAGAATGGAACAAGTGTAAATATCTGAATGCTAAAATCTGAATTAAACTCTGAAATCTATAGGTCCGCCGGCTTCTCTGCCCGATCACGGAGTGAGAGAGTAGCGTTGTTCGAGAGCGCTCGAAAGAAGTTCCGGACCTCCCACGCTGCCGCCAGCTTACTTCCCCTTCGCTGCATTACAGTGTCGACGCTTGTTGCACTCATTAGGCCTTACGGAGCCCGGCAACTAATTGCGCGCCGAAACTGCAACGTAGCTGTGCGCTTCTAGCCGTTGGCGGAAAGTTGTTTAGGTTAGCGAGATTCTTAGCCACTTGATACTCTTGTGGCCTTGAGTCTCGCTGTACCTTTATACGTGTGGAACTTTCTCGATTCTACACTTGAAATTATTATTTCAAATATAAATCGGGAAAGTTGTCACGTAACATTACCTGAGAAGGTTTTGGCTACCACTTGCTAACGTTCTGTCGGTCTAAAAAAAACCCGTCAGAAGTAGTAATACTTGTGAAAATTTCCATTTGTATGCAGCAAAAGGAATGGGAGAACGTTCTGACGTTTATAAAATGCTAGATAAATAATTGGAAATGCATTGAAACAATATATTAGTACAAAAGTAATCTATTGATTAAAGTAGTTACTAAAAGATTTATTGGAAAAGTCGTAATTTTTTAAGGGGATGTCGTGGTCAACCTGATTAATTGTGACCACACCTCGTACCGTAGTTCTCACTATTTGTTCACAATTTACGCGATGTTAAAGAATATTGAATCGATAATTGTTTATTATTGTTTTGGTTATCTCAGAAAAGTTTTTGTTGATTTAAATAGCAAAAAGTGTATTATTAAATATTTTACATGAAAGTAAAGATCGTTTTTGATTCTTATCTCTAATTGCATTTTTGGCTTTATTGTTTGCAAAAATTATGTATGATTACATAAATACAAGACTTACTATATAAGATATTGTAATAGCAACCTTCGAATACATCATATCGAGGCGATATTTATAGTTTATGATCTAAAAAGTTATGGCTGACAGTGGATGTAGTTCCGACAACCCCTTAGACATGAGTTTTGAGTAATTACGAAATTTTTTCATTAAATAAGATTTACATAAAGTTAGATTATTTTGTGCAAAAAGAATTATGTACACAGTTTAACCATATAATTCAATATTCAATGCATCAATTGAAGTTGAATTGAAATAACTTTAAATTTGTAGATGGAATGAAGGAACAAATGGGAAAAATTAGTAGAAATTTTGACAGAGCCGAAGCTGGTCTCTTAGTAACAACTCACGTCTCATAGAAGCTGATCTAACTATACAGCGAGCTGAATTTGAATTTTAAGTGGGACGGTAACTGTTATTTATGGTAATACATTATTATTAATCTCTATATAAATGTACAAGGCTTTTTTATGAACGAGAAACGAATATAAAAATTAAGATTGTAATTTTTAAAAATTAAAAAATACGAAAATAAAAACTTGATTAGATTTAAATTTGACGTACCCAGGTCCAAAAAGTAAAATCGTAAACACACACTACAAGGGGTTAAAAGATGAGCCCATGACTTGCATTTGCCGCCAAAGCTTTCGGCTCAGGTGTCATTTGACGGTACATGAGTAATTTACTATCAAATATTGCAAAAATTGATAATATTGTCGTACATTATTTATTCATTTTTTAGAAAAACATCTTGTATGCATGCCTTTATTAAAAAAAAACAGTGTCTAATAAAAAAAAATAGTTTATTTAGAAGTTTGTTGTAGAATACATGTAAAATAGAGCGAAATGTAAAGTTATATTATTCGTCCCCGAGCGATCAAGTACTACAGCTACATCAAGCTACATGTACGCTTTACATTACACCCGCTTTACATGAGTAGGTAAACAAGGGGGGTACCAGGCCAGGGGGGTACCAGGCCAGGGATGTACCAGGCCAGGGATGTACCAAGCCAGGTGGTGGAACCCACGTGGTCGCAGATATCCAGATCCCGCAGCGCCATCTATCGATCCCGAGAGTTCTCACTACAGGATCACCATCTGTGGTCGAGCGCTATATTCTTATATCGATTAAAAAAAAAATTCATTGCTATGCGGGGATTTGAACCGGGAACCTTGCGGTCGCCAGCCGGGACCCGTTACGGGGATACATAGTAGCATATGTCACGCCGATATCTCGCCACTGCGCGCGTAGCGTCATCTATAAGTGCCGAGGAATGCACCGAGCGGACGCTTCTTGCGAACACGTCAAAATATTAGACTAGCCAATCGGTGAGAGCCCCAACCATCGCTCTCACCCGTAAGGTTCAGCCATATAAGTTTAACCATCCATCGAATGTAATATTTCTTCATCGATACATGATCAGTCCAATTCATCCATCATTGATTTCTGTCCAAGTACCCAAGTCTTTAGTGCGCATGCGCTTTCTTCAGCACACACAGGTTTCTTGCACAAACTATGGTTGTAGCATGTATAACTCTTCTTTCGCATCTTTTTCAAAGATGGACATTTCATTTCATCAAGGTCAAAGATATGAGGTACTATCTTCTCCAACCATCTCTTTTTCTCTGGACCTTTGACAAGGATTTTGCGAGCTCCTCGAAGATTGCGAAGGTTATGCTCTGGATCCTCGTAAGGAATGTCACCATCATTCCAGGATATTCCTAGATAGTTGTGCTCCAACCATCGATTCTCGCATTTTCTCCATCTAGGTAGGATGCTCCAGGAGTACGGCGGTTGAAATAGCAATACTGATGGAGAAACATCTTCTTCAACAGCGATAATAGCTACCTTCTTGAAGATGAACTCGTTGCAGGTGTTCTTGAAGCCTTGGATGTCTACTACGTACTCCATGACGAAATGATTTCTAAAACGTAGCGCGTTCCCCTTTATACCACTCGCGAGAGCAGCGCCGAACCAATCAGAGCCACCGCTTCCCCTTCCACTCACCTCCCAACCAATCAGAGCTACCGCTTCCCCTCCACTCACCTCCCAACCAATTAGAGCCACCGCTTCCCCTCCACGAACCAATGAGTTTTCCTAATATGTTGTGGTGGGGAACTCCTACTTAAGGAAGCGTTGATACTTTGAAAATTAAATAATATTATTCATCGACTCGTGGAGTTTCATGACTTGCTGAAGGATGTCGAATCGCTGAAAGTGATAGAATTAGTAAAAACAGTGATTGACGAATCCAGTCAAGATGGATCAAACAAACTATTTCGTGAACACTGTGAAAATGCTGTAGGGTTGTGTCAAGTACGCTCGTGACGGGGTTGCGGACGCTAGTGACTTGCAAAGATGGCTTGACTTAACCTCTGGAGCTATTGCTAAAGTGAGTGAGTTGATAGAGTCACTAACCTTGGACATTCATAAGAAGAAGACCTGTCATACTTCATGTGGTCAACTTCACAGCATTCGACGATTACTCATCGACTACATGCAAAAAATTGGTGGTGGTCTTGAAGAGGTTAGACCCAATGTGACGTGGGACGATACCAAGTCAGCGTTCAAGAATAATCTCAAAATTAGTGTTACTACGAATGTAAAACATCTAGACATAACCTCATTCATGGAAGACGCGTGCGCTCTATTTGTGTTGAAAATCGAAGAGGCTTTACTAGTGCATAAGTCCTTGAAAGTTGACACTGTTCTCGCTGCAGAGTACTCGATCGTCAAAGACAATGAAGAAACTGTGGAAGTAAAATACTTCAATACAAAGTGTGCTTCGATTTACGCGACTAGTGACTTAAAAGATTGGTTTACATCTAACGTCAAGGAGACGATTGAACGTGACATGGAATAGTTCCAGGAACGAGACTCTGGTTGGACTTTAAGGAGCATTCTCAACTTAACGGTGAATATGAAAAAATTTAGTCCCATGAAAGCTGCTTCATACATTGAGTTGCCAAAGTCTATATAAAGCAAGAAAGCTTGTGTCAACGTAAAAAATCAAGATAACGAATGCTTCAAATGGGCTATTCTATCGGCTTTACATCCCGCAGAACAACATGTATATCGAATTTCAAAATATCAAGCTTATGCAAACGAATTGAACTTCAAAGACATTGAATTCCCAGTGTCTGTGAAACAGATACCCAAGTTCGAGAAGCAGAACGACGTATCTGTAAATATCTTCATCCTCAAGAAGAAGTGTAGTGTATTTGATGTCTCACCGTGTCATTTGACAGCTTCAAAGAAAGAGAAACACGTGAATATCCTGCTTGTGCAAGACACTTATATAGATGAGAATGAAGAGGAACAACAAGGAAATTTGCAAGTTCCACGTTTCCATTATTTATGGATCAAAGATCTATCTCGACTAGTCTATTCACAAGTATCAAAACATAAGGAGAGAAAATATCTCTGCGATCGTTGTCTTCACTATTTTCGTGATGAGGCTAAATTGAACGCTCATACAGTCGACTGTTCACAAGTGAATAAGTGTAAAGTGATGCTACCTCAAGAGAAAGATAGTGTGCTGGAATTCAAAAATGCCAACAACAAAGAGCGAGTTCCAATAGTTGTTTACGCAGACTGTGAATGTGTCCTTAAGCCTGTTGATGATGATAATCGTGCTTATCAAGAGCATGAACCCTTCAGCATTGGCTGCTATGTTCAGTACACTCACGATGCAGACAAATGCAAGTACATAAGCTACAGAAGAGACGCAGAACAAGACGAAGATCTCGTGAAATGGTTCGTTTCTCAACTTCATATGCTAGCTGATGAACTTGCTAACATATACAAGAACCCCTTGCCAATGAAGGGTGTCGACCAGAGATCGTTTGATTCTGCTACAACATGTCACATCTGTGGTGAAACGTTCAACTCAACAGACATCAAAATCAGAAATCATTGTCACCTCACGGGACAGTAAGTTATTTATTATTCTGATTACTATTCTTTATCTAATCTCCATTCTTTTTTCCAGATATCGCGGAGCGGCTCACAACAGTTGTAACCTCAACTATAACGACTCGAGAAGTATACCAGTTGTCTTTCACAACTTGAGTGGATATGATTCACACTTGTTCATAAAGGAGCTTGCCAATAGCTTCAAAGGACGAGTCTCGATCATTCCACAGAACAAAGAAAAGTACATCTCATTCACGAAGCACATTGACGGAAGCGATATCAACTTCAAGTTCATCGACTCCTTTCGTTTCATGTCATCATCGCTTGATAAACTAGCTTCTTACTTGGACAAGTTGGAAATAGCCAACAAAGAGTTCAAGAAGGAGTTCACTGATGTTCAAATTCAGTTGCTCAGAAGAAAGGGTGTGTTCCCGTACGATCACATCAAATCATTTGAGAACCTGAACGAGACCTCGCTTCCAGACAAGGAGAGTTTCTACAGTAGCCTCTATGATAGTGGAATATCAGACGAGGACTACAAGCATGCTCAGACGGTCTGGAATGCTTTCAACATCAAAACTCTTGGCCAGTACTCGGCTCTCTATCTGAAGACTGACGTACTTCTCCTGGCCAACGTATTCTAAGACTTCAGGACCAAATGTCTCCATACCTATGAGCTAGATCCTGCTCATTACTATACCACCCCCGGATTTACATGGGATGCCATGTTGAAGTACACTGGCATCAAGCTTCAGCTATTGACCGATATTGATATGCTGCTCTTCGTCGAGCGAGGCATCCGGGGTGGTATTAGTCAATGCTGCAATAGGTATGCCAAGGCCAACAATCGGTATATGGAGTCTGGATACGACGAGGATGAAGAGTCAAAGTACCTGATGTACTATGATGTCAACAATCTATACGGATGGTAAGTTCATATAGAAATACTGATAATAATGAAGATATACTAATAAATTCCTACATTTCTAGGGCAATGACACAATTTCTGCCTTGTGATGGCTTCAAGTGGGTGGAAGACCTGAATTGTGACTTCTTCAATGTTCCCGACGATGCTCCAGTGGGATACATCCTGGAGGTAGACCTCGAGTATCCGGAAAGTCTCCATGATACTCACAAGGACCTTCCACTCTGTCCAGAACATGCAACACCACCAGGATCAAACCAAGAGAAGCTACTAACCATTTTGAACAACAAGGAGCGCTATGTCTTGCAATACGTCGCTCTCAAGCAAGCGCTCAAATACGGTCTGCGACTGAAGAACATACATCGTGCTCTCCAGTTCAACCAGAAGCCATGGTTGAAGCCATACATTGACCTTAACAGCGAGATGAGGAAGAATGCGAAGAATGAGTTCGAGAAGATGCTCTTGAAACTCTTCAACAACGCAGTGTATGGTGAAACCATGGAGAATGAGCGCAAGAGAGTCGACGTGAAGCTGGTAAACAAGTGGGAAGGTCGCTATGGCTGTGAGGCATACATTGCTCAGCCCAACTTCCACAGCTGTGCGATTTTTAATGAGAATCTCGTGGCCGTCCAGCTTGCCCGCACCGAGATCTCAGTCCGCAAGCCGATCTACATCGGATTGGCAGTGCTGGACTTGTCGAAGAGCCTTGTTTACCGCTTCCACTATGAGTACATGCAGGAACGAGTGGGAGACAACGCCAAGCTCCTCTACACAGACACAGACAGTCTCATCTACGAAGTCAGCGATGTAGATATGTACGCTGTGATGAAGACTGACCTTCATGAGTTCGACACTTCTGATTATCCAACTTATAATCAGTTCAACATCCTTCTAGTCAACAAGAAGAAAGTCGGACTCATGAAGGACGAGTGCAATGGCAACATCATGACGGAGTTTGTTGGCCTCCGTAGCAAGATGTACTCGGTCAAAGTGCAAGGACAGCAGCCTATCAAGAAGGCAAAGGGTGTGAAGTCGTCAGTCGTTAAGTCGACCATCGAATTTGACGACTACATCCACTGTCTTCTAGATAAGGCAACGATCACCAGACAGCAGAACATCCGCAGCCGTCTTCACGTCATCAGGACCGAGACGGAGCATAAGATCGCCCTGAGTCGGCATGACGATAAGCGATACCTGATCCTCGGTCAGACAGACACTCTACCGTGGGGTCATCACATAATTGATGGATATCAGCTTATCGAGGACATGCGAAGAAAGCCAGATTACATTAGGTAAGTTATACTGCTTATAAATTATAAGTCGTGGTATTAATCATACTTTTTGTTTCAGAGTATACTGCACAGACTCTCTGACAGCCAATCAGGTGTGTGAGCCGCCGTCGCCGCTGGTAGTAGTGGTGGGGAGTTATATACTTAAGGAAGCCTGACGCTCTCGAAATCATTCTCGATCAACGAGCTAAAGAGCAAAGATGGACGCTATCAACAAGATTGCCAGCGGAGGATTCCTTCCCACGAAGAAGATGTCCGAGCTACAGGCCGGACAGAAGCTCTTGGTGACATCCCTACGTCCAGTCAAGACCAGATATGGATTGAGAATTGTGGCTACTCTAGACGATGATTGTCAGATGTTTCTCCCTTCTCGTGTATCAGCTGCATTGGAGAAGAATAAGGAGACCTTTAAGAGTATGTCTACTCAAGCCAAGGAGATGAAACTGGCCTTAACCTCAAAGGGCGATAATAGCATTGAATTGTGTATTGTTTGAACATTATGTAAATTATTGTAAATAATTGTTTTTTTTTAATAAAAAAAGGAAGTTAATGGAGAGATAGTGAACTATGGTTGTATCTCACAGGTGAGAGTGAAGGTGGGGCTCTCATCACTTCCAAAAAATAAATTAAATTTCTGTCTTATTAATCCAACTATTATGTGTACTATCAAATCCTAGCCATTTAACATAAACTTGTTTTCCACGCTTCGTCAGGACTTTCTCTACAAGATAAACATCTGGATACTTCGCCTTCAAGAGCTCCTGTTCATAGAATCCACCTGTAATTGGATTATCTTGATAGTCTTTAAGATGATACGTAACAGGATTCGTTGCAGCAACTCTAATAATAGTGAAAATCTCAGTTGACAAGTTAGGTGTATAGCCTTTCTCGAAAACTTGCTTCACTTTGCTCAAACGTACCTTATCACCAATCTTAAACTTAGGCTTCTTCATTGATCTAGACTCATGTGTAAATTTTTTGAGAATCTGAGATTAAGTAGTCACTTCATTAGGCTTCATTCCAATAGTTCGATACTTGGTATCGTTGTACTTTACAATCAAATCAGGTAGAATATTCAACCATTTATAGTCACCTTGCAAACTAAATTGAATCCACATCTTAGTCTTGAGTGTGCGATTGAAACGTTCACATATCGAAGCTTTTAAATTACTATACATTGAGTACAGGTTGATCTTATACCGTTTCATGAGAGCTTGAAAGTTGGTATTATAAAATTCTTTGCCTCTATCTGTATGCAGATTTTTAGGTACTCGACCTTGAGGAAGTACAGACTTCATTGCTGCTGCAACTTCTTCTCCGGTCTTTTTCTTTACAGGCACAGCCCATGCAAACTTGGAAAATACATCAATGACTGTTAACATATATCTGAAACTCCTATTTTCTTTAGCATAAGGTTGCATCTCCACTAAATCAGCTTGCCATGTTTCATCTCATCCTCGAACATCAAAACTGCGATGAGGATAATTCCGTAGAGCTGGTTTGTGAAGTTCTTCAACTACTACTTTTTTATGTTGCATGTTAAACGTTTGCAGAATGAATGTTGCTTGTGATCTGTGACACAGCTTCTTTTATAGTATCGATTTCTAGCTTGTAGGTCAGTAATTTTAAATCAAATTGCTCTCTGTATGCTTCCAAAAGAGAATCTAAATTGTTTAAGTCTCTTTCTTGTCGGGATATTAAATCTAGAATTTTTTGGTTTTCCATTTGAAGTTGAAACAAACTGACAGCCTCATCTATGTTTTGAGTATCTGCCATGTTGCATAACCTCTTTTTATCCATGTCCTATTGTGATTTTGAAACCAAAACCAGGAGGACCACGACTTCCCTCACTCTTTTTCAAATTACGTCCGAACACGTTGACACTCATTTTGATAATGATATTTGTAAATGAAACAGCTCAGTATATATACCCTCCTTCGTGAAGTTCTTCTATGATTGAGTGGATTTCGTTGATATGACTAGGATTGCCAGCTGATTGTTCAGCTATCAGTAAGCGTAAACGATCAACTAGTTAATTAGGGTCGTCCCAGTACACATCATCCATTCGAGTATCTCTTCTAGCAATTTTATAACGTGGTAATCCTTTTCCACCTTTCTTTTGAGCAAACATAGGATTGATAATGTCAGTATATTTTTTACTATTATGAACACAAATTGGTTGTGTGCGCAAATATTGTTTTTTATGAGAATTTGTCGCTTCCAGAATACTTCGATAATTCTGCAAATCACTACGATCATAAATCTTGGGTTGTTTTGCAATGAGCAATTCCATCACACCAGCTGTTTTTGGATATTTTCCATCTTTTACTTTGATGCTTCGATTTCTAAACACTATTGACGAGTCACCTAACATCCATTCTGAACCTTCTTTTCGAACTCCATAAATTTTATCATTATCCTGCTGATGTCATATACATGTCAGCTACGTTACTGGGCTCTTGAATTATTCCTCTAAATTGTCATTAGAACTTTCTTTTTTAACCATTTCATCCTTAACCTCCTTCTTTATTGCTCTACTACGTTTAGATACTTTAGATTTTTCAACTGTTATAACTAATTTCTCGAGAGGATCAACAATAGGTTTAAAAGATTCTCCTATTGACTGTTCAAATTTCTCTTTTCCAAATTTCAATAGACTATACTTGCGTTTTACAGCATTTTGCGCTTTCACAAGCTGACGAAGTATATTCTTTTGTCTCTGAATATCAGCCATGTTGATACTTTAACAGTCAAAAATAGACTAATGAATGTCGACTAAGTGTGTCTTATATTTATAGCAAAAGTGTCAAAACCCTTTCGGTATCTACCATTGTTGATAGCACTATCTTTGTCAATCAGTAAGAATCCATGTTTATCATCCATCGAACATTTTGAGCATAATTCTCGAAACTGCGAATACGACATGTCCGAGTTGACATGATCGTTGTATAAGTGTTTGAGATTCATGTCATCTTGTCGGAAAACTACCAAGAGATTAACGTTATCTCTCACAAGATGTTTCGGAACTTGTGCATGAGACTGACATAGATAGAAACAATCAACTTTCTTATTCCTCCCCATACAGTAGTATGCTCTAACATTGTTTTGTTTTTCGCAGGCTATATCATCGAAAATCATGATAGAATTCGGAAGTGCATTCTCAGGAGCTATGACATCATCGTTTTCACTGAATGTAAAGTACTCTATACCATTCAATGGTTCGAGGAGATCTTTTAAAAATTTGTACTTGGACTGATTAAGCGATTTGGAGTAGACGTAAACATTTTCAAACCTAACTCCATTTGGATGTGTTATGAGAGCTAGCAAACTGTTTATTTTACCACAATTAGAGGGTCCACAAAATACTGCTCGAATACTATCTGGAAGTAAATCACCATGTCGTTTGTTTTTCTTCTCCGGCTCTGCAATAGTATCAAAGTTTACTACCGGAAGCTTAACAGACTCTTTCTTGAACATGTTTGTATAAAGAGGTCTGAATTACAACTGTTGTGAGACTATAAATAGAGCTGGTATTTATACTCTCGATATTAGTAGTTGTTTAACCTTTAAAGTGAAATGATCGTTTACAAACGTCGAGGACGAGGTCTTGTTAATCGATTGATCAATAATCTTCCAATTGAACTTCATCTACCAGGTTATCAATACTGTGGACCAGGTACTAAACTCACTAAACGATTAGCTCGTGGCGATCCAGGTATTAATCCCCTAGACGTAGCCTGCAAGGAACACGATATAGTCTATTCTCAGAATCGAGAAAACATCGAAGCTAGGAACGCTGCTGATAGAGTCCTTGCCCATAAAGCTTGGCAAAGAGTTGTCTCAAAAGATTCGGGGGTTAAGGAAAAAGCAGCCGCTTTTGCTATCACAAGTGCAATGAAGTTAAAGTCTAAATTTGGAATGGGAGTTCCATTCAAGAAGATAGTAAAAGCTGCATCGAAATCTATCGTTCCGAGCAAATGTGCTCGCAAAGTCATTCTATCAGCATTAAAAGGAGCTCGAAAAGCAGTCAAAGAGGCTGGTGATAAACGAAAAATTGGTATTCCTCGTATTCTACCAGTTTTATCGAAAGTAGGAGGCTTCTTACCATTCCTTATACCTATATTCGCTGGTTTAAGTGCGACTGATGCTATCGCAGGAGGAGCTGCTGGAATATGAAAAGCTGTTAATGATCCTAAATCAGGAAAACAGGCTCTTGAAGAAAGTCAGAGGCATAATAGAAAAATGGAAGATATAGCTCGTGGTAAAGGGCTCTATTTGAAACCGCATAAAATAGGGCTCGGTCTTCGTTTTAAGCCTGGAAATGGATTGAGGAAAAAAAAAGATCGACGAAGTAAGGTTACCTCAGAGAGCTCTTACTAATATTGATCTCTTAAAGTATGCTAAAATCTTAAAAATACCATACTTCCGCGGTGTCTTTTTGCGTAATGCTCTTCCTATTAATGGACCTCATTATCGCGATTCTGCTATTGTTAATTTGGATGATGCTACTGGTCCTGGCACACATTGGGTAGCATATCGAAAGAGAGGTAGCGATGTTGTATATTTTGATAGCTTCGGCGACCTTCAACCACCTCTAGATTTGATGTTGTATTTGGGTGTTGATCGAATAAAGTACAACGCTGAACGATATCAGGACTATGATACATTCAATTGCGGTCATCTTTGTCTTGATTTCTTAAGCTCCAGGCTATATAAAGGAGCAGAGAAGTGATTATCGCTACAATATCATTTCAACTATCATGAGTGATACATTGACATTGAGTCTTTCAAGCACATCTTCTACACTTGACGCTCAATTCTTCCCACCGATTGAACTCTCAACGCATAAGGACTACGTTCTTGGATTGGTTGAAATTTTAACCTTTAATTCGATTCCGAATATTGACATAGATAACAACAAGTTTTACGTTGATAATGAAGTAATCTCTGAAAAAGTGCATACTATATACGAATTCTTCCCAGCAGTACCACCAGGCTACAAGATTATCGAAGTTCCATCTCAAGTTGTTTACCTTCCAACTACTGTGAAAAGCTTAGATCATATTCAAATTCGTATAGTCGATCAAGACGGACACTTGGTTAATTTTCGCGGTGAAGTAATAACAGTGAGATTACATCTGAAGCAAGTATAATGGGCATCGTTTACGGTCGCGGGTATATAAGGAATCGAAAATGTCGAAAAGTCATCAGTCGTCCGCGAACGTTGAGAACGCTAACACGGCAAAACATTCAGTTTCTAAAAAGCCTCGGCTTAAGAGTTGGTGGAAAATAACGTGTATATTTTTCTGCTGTCAAAATGGAAGAAATTCTAAATATACAGTCACCCGTGACATTCGATGAGTCAATATCTCATTATGAGATTCACGCTCATCAACCTTACAACGTTTCATCTTACAATAATAGTGATGAAATTCGCATCTCGGTGCAACATCAAGACTTGTGTCTTTTGCCGTCAGCTAGTTCGCTTCATGTATGTGGTAGGCTAACCAAAGCTGATGGCACTCTCGTGAAAAATACAAAGTTGGTAAACAACGCCGTCTGCCATATGTTTGAAGAAATACGATATGAGATAAATGCTATAGAGATCGATAAATATAAAAATGTCGGATTAACTACTCTCATAAAAGGCTGGGTATCGATTAATCCCAGTCAAAGTCTAATCATACAAAATGCTGGCTGGTTCGACGTTGAGGAGAAAGAGAATTTGATGAATAGTGAAGGATACTTTGATATATCTATACCTCTAAGTATGATCCTAGGCTTTACTGAAGACTATCGCAAGGTAGTCGTTAACGTGAAGCATGAACTCATTCTCACTAGATCGAGAAATGATCTGAATTCCGTAATACAGACACCTACGAAGGTTGCAACTACAACTACTGCAGCAGAGTACGAAAATTTCAAGATTGAGTTGATGAAAGTTGAGTGGCTCATGCCATATGTAGTATTATCTAATCAGCATAAAATCCGGATGCTTAGTCATATTCAGAAGGGTAAATCGATTGATATGAGTTTTCGTAGTTGGGAGCTGTACGAATATCCACTGCTTCCTACTACACCCAAACATGTTTCGACAGTCAAAACATCTAATCAGTTCGAAAAGCCCCGCTTCGTTATTCTGGGCTTTCAGACGAATCGAAAAGGAATGAGAGAAGTAAATTCTAGTCGTTTCGATCACTGCAATATCAGTAATGTTAAACTCTTCTTAAATTCACAATACTATCCTTATGGAAATCTAAATTTAGATATTGAACGTAATCAGTATGCTATGCTCTATGATATGTATGCCAACTTTCAATATGCATACTATGACAAGAGTATTGAGCCTATGCTGAAAAAGCAACGCTTCATCAACTATCTACCTCTTATAGTCATCGATTGTTCAAAGCAGAACGAAGCTTTGAAAAACGCGTCAGTTGATGTTCGGCTGGAATTTGAATCCAAAGATAATTTTCCCGCAGGAACCTCTGCTTATTGTTTAATTATACATGATCGCATAGTTCAGTATAATTGTGCAAATGGCGTTGTGAAAAAACTCGTTTGATTTATTTAATAACACTCATTGTATCATAACAAAAATCGATTTCATGGAGAGATTTGAAACTTGCATTCCAATGCTCTCCTGAGTAGAGCGTTTTCATCTTCCCACTCTTATACTACTATGCGCGCGCATTCAAGCCTCCTTATTGCACTGCTTATGGTGGGAATAGTAGTAGTGGTGGGGATATGATATAAAGAAAAGCTTGCTGCTAGTCAGAGTCATTCCGAGTTGGAGTACTTAGTGGACATGCAAGGCTTTAAGCAGCCTGGCAATGACTTCATCCTAAAGGAGTTATCTATAGTTTCTCTAAGAGATGATATCGAACCTATTGTACTACTTTTCAAACAGCCTTTTCCATGGCGTCAACTCACAGAAAAGTACAAGCAAGAGAATACATGGTTGGAATATCATTATCATGGTATACCATGGTCATCTGGAGGAATCGAATATGTAGAAATCGGTAAAATTCTTCGGGAAGCCTTGCATGACACTACTGCCGTAATGGTAATGGGATCCTTGAAGAAGAAGTGGTTGGAACGTTTCAAATTCAACGTAATCGACATCTTGGAAATGGGATATCCACCTCTAGACAAGATCAAACTCGTAACGGTTTGTCCTCATCATAATGGCGCCTATAAAGCCAGCTGTGCTCTTCACAATGTACGACTTAAGTTACATGGTTGAACTTCACAGGTGAGAGCGATGGTTGGGGCTCCCATCACCTATAAATACGAGAAAACTTCCACATCATGCTCATTCGTACATTATGGGTTCACCACCTAGTAGTGCAGGTTATAAGCCTCTTCCTGATTCGAAAAATGATAAGAAACAGGAAAAGAAAGAAAAATCTTCTAATTGGAAACAGTATTCACAAAAGTTTTCCACAAATACTTATTCTATGCCTGTAAAAGAGGGTTGGTTATAAGAGATTTAATTAACGAGCTAAATTGATTGAATATTAGTCATCCCTCCCGTAACGGGTAAGTCGGTAAAACGCTCAGCCGGTGACCACAAGGTTCCCGGTTCAAATCCCCGCATAGCAATGAATTTTTTTTAATCGATTTAAGAATATAGCGCTCAACCACAGATGGCGATCCTGTAGTGAGAACTCTCGCGGTCCATAGATGGCGCTGCGGGATCTGGATATCTGCGACCTCGTGGGTTACCGCCTCTTTACCGAGTTGGGGAGCCGAGCTCTGGGCTACCACCCTGCGCCAGCACCACCCTACGCCAGCACCACCCTGGCCTAGTACCCCCCCCCCTGGCCTGGTACCCCCTGGCCTGGTACATCCCTGGCCTGGTACATCACTGGCCTGGAACATCCCTGGCCTGGTACCCCCCTGGCCTGGTACTCCCCTAGCCTGGTACCTCCCTTGTTGGGATGGATATTTGTTATGCGCACCCACCCGACTTTCACGTCGCTATTTTTGACGCGAGCTCCGATTACACCGGTACACAAAATAAAAAAAGTTGTCTGCGCAAGAAATCAGACCTATCTATCTTTATCTTTTTCGGGTCACTGAATTCGAATATAAGGTCAGTTAGGCCCCATCACGTCAGGGTCAAGGTCAGTTGGAGGTCAAATTATGAAGAAAAGGTTTAAAAAATTTAAAATGCCATAAATTTATGTTTTTTTGGTCGCTGAATCCAAATCCGGAATCAGTTTGGCCCCATCTCGTCAGGTTCAAGGTCAGTTCAAGGTCAAACTGAGAAGAAACAGTTTAAACCGATTAAAATGTCATATCAAAACTTTCCAAAAATGGAAAAAGATACCGAAAAATTGTAAAAAATCTTATTTAATCACATAATATCTTCCTTATGTACAGAGAAAAGTTGCTTTCGTTTATATTTTTTTCTTATTTAGCTTTTTTTCCACTAGCTTAGTAACTCTCGATGTCTTTCTTTACTCCTTTTTTCTCTTGTAACGAACTTTTTTTACTTCAATGACCTATGCAATGGGTTTCTTTTTCTGTTTTTGTTATTTGTTTTAATGTCTCTCTTCAATGTCCAGCAAAAATCTGCCATCATGTTGACATTCCATCTTCCTTGGTATCGATTCTCCATTACACTTATATCTTGATGAAATCGTTCTCCCTGTTCTTCACTGACATCTCCTAGATTAAGAGGGAAGTAATCAAGATGGGAATGTAAGAAATGCATTTTATAACTAATCAAGCAACCCAAATTTTTGAAATTCTCCAACATTTGTTCAACTAGTTCCTGATAGTTCTCACTCTTTTTATTTCCTAAAAAGTTCTCACGAACAGTTTTAAAACTTTGCCATGCAGCTTTTTCTGTGTCGTTTATTTTTGTGATAAATGTTTCGTCTTTAAATAGAGTACGAATTTGAGGACCACAAAAATACCTTCTTTTAATTTAGCTTCACTTATTGCGGGAAACTTTTCTCCCAAATACTGGAAACAATCGCCATCTTTATCCAGAGCTTTGACGAACTGCTTCATGAGCCCAAGTTTGATATGAAGTGGTGGTAGCAGATAGTTTGATGGGTCAATCAATGGCGTACGTATAATGTTCCTCAATCCTGGTTCAAAATGTGTTCTAGTTGGCCATACTTTCTTAACGTAGTGATTTACCCTGTCTCTACTATCCCATAAACACAAGAAGCAGGGAGTTTTAGTAAAACCTGATTGTTGTCCTAAGACCATGGTTGCAATTTTAAGATCACCACAAATTTTCCATTGATGTTCCAAGTACTTTATTTTTTCCAATACAATTTCTAAATTTTCATAAGTCTCTTTCAGCTTAGTCGAGTGAGCAATGGGAATGGATGCAAACCTGTTTCCGTTATGAAGCAGAACAGCTTTCAGACTTGATTTTGACGAGTCAATAAAAAGTCTCCATTCCTCATCTTTATACGTATTCGGTTTTATTGCATCGACTAAACCTTTAACATCTATACAATATACCAACGAATTCTCTTCATCCTTCGTAAAAAATTCCTAAATTGTTTTTCTCTATCTCGATAAAAAGAGGCCGTTGTTCCTTTTGCTAACAGATTTTTCGTTTTAAGAACTGACGCTAGATATTCTCCTCCATCTTTAGGTAATCCTAAATTTCGAATAAGATCACTTAACTCTTCTTGGTTAAAGGTTTCTGGAGCTTTTCTTGTACTAGCTGGCAGGTATTCTTCGTTTGAGGATTCTTCGTCAGATTCTTCTTCAGCCTCAGAACCTTCTTCGTCACACTTGTGCCTGCCATGACGGCATGATAGCCGTTTACCCAGGACTTAGCCAGACGGTTCTGTTGCCCACCGTCACCGCGTGGAGGTGCCTGGTTACAGGCACAAGCAATAGGTATCGCTCTTGTGAAATTTTTTTACAAACGATAAAGAGAATGGGTATTTACATGGATGTAATAAAAGTTGTAATTTGTTTTGTTATCTGAAATGTTTAAGTTGATTTACAGTGAATACTTTGGTATTGAAGTAGCCAATCAAAATGTAAACTGATGGCTGCGCCTGGATTTGTCTCGGCGCTTGCGACTTGCATCGCTTTCACTCTCGCTACCGCGCCTACGCTTGTCGCTTTTTAATTTTCTATCGTCGCGCCTGTACCTATCGCGATTACCGGACGCGCTCCTGTCCCGCTTTGGTCGATTGCGCTTTTTATCTTCGTCATCGCCGCGCTTGCGCCGTCTCTCATTATTTTTGTCCCCGCGCTTTCAATATCTATCATCGCCGTCTCTTTTGTTACCGCAGCTGCTGTCGCTATCACTCCGTCGACGACGACTGTTGTTGCTGTTGCCGCTGTGTCGGCTGTACTCGTCGGGCTCGCTAGGCGCTCTCGCGCTTCGCCTCCGCTGGACTCGCGTGTTTCTCTCGCTTGCCCTGCCTGGCCGGCGGCTGTGCTTCTCCCGGTTGTTAATCGCCCGCTGCGCGTCGCATTTGCCATCCGCGAGGGCTAAGGTGTAAAAATTTACTTCACGACAGTCGCTGCGGGTCGGACTGCTGTGCAAGCTAATCCGAGATTTGGGTTTCGACACGTACTTCACTCCGGTTTCCTGCGGCTACTATATTGTAATTACTATATTGTAAAATTAGATTTGATAGAAAATCGTGTATGGAGCTATAGTTTAATAAACGTGCCGCAAAGCTGTCCGCAGCTTTTCCGGATAATTTACTAGCCAAAGACATAAAAATGTATTTGTTCGAGTCAGGACCAAAATTCGCACGTACCTGCCTAATTGCCATGCAAAATATGTTTAATTTCTCCGGGGAACCATCAAAATTCGGTATTAGATTTAAAGCTTGCGAAAGGGTCAAACCCCTTGTACGCTGATAAATATCTATGGGGGCGTTAATAGAAATTTGTTCCGGATTTGTTATTCTATTTACGGGTGTTTCGATATATTGTGAATTGTTTAAATCATGTATGTTCTGTTCTTTAGAATTTCCTTGCATTTTGAAGGGTGCAAAGTTTACATTGTTGTTCGGAATTTGACGCGATTCAAAATTTCTATTATCAATTAATTGTGTAAAATTTGACTTAAGGCTACTTCTGTTTGCTGTTACTGCGTTATTATTATTAAACTGTGATTCGGGAGAATATTCCGGTGTATATAAATACGGTTGTGCCAAATTGTGATCCCAAGTAATTTTCATATCCCTATTTTCGTTTGAATTTTGCCGATTAATCGTGTTATTATAGATGTGTGTCGGAACGGTTGTAAAAGCTACATTTTTACGAGAATAGATAGAATGATGTGGTGTGTGTATGGGATTGCTTGCATGACGCATATTGACTAATATGCGATTGTTTTGCGAATGGATTCGCAAAACAATCGCACAAGCACGACAGGCGAATAAGTCGCCTGTCGTGGATCATTTAATTGATTATTTTGCCAACCCGTATATGGATTGTGGGTGGAAATACTTAGCGTGTTTGTCTCTGTAGTGTGAGGCAGTTGTGATTTTTGAATACTAGAAATCGGAATGAAAGGTGACTGAATTTTGTAACTTGAGAGCGGTATGCCGTACGTAAAATGTTTCTGTATGGTGCCAGTATTATGCGCTGAGGTGGAAAATTGTTGTGGTATATGAATGTACTGATGTAGTGTGCGTATTGGCCAAATTCGGAGATCTAATAGCACTTGATGTTATGATAGGTGTGTGAATTGTGGCTCGCTATTAATAGTCTTTGTAAGCGGTGGTGGGTTTAATGAAAAATTTTCTTTCGCCGCGGATTCATATTTTTGCGCGAACTGATCCCATTCCATTTTTATCGTCGGTTTCGGTGTGGGTGGTTCCGATTGTGTATGATCCGGATAAGTACCGGTTATCGAAGAGGGGCGAATGTAGCTGTGCGACGAATAAATTCTGCTGCATCTTCCGGATCTAGGCGCGAAATTATTTTTTGAACCAGTGGATCCTGTTCATTTATAAAATTTGCCGGATCAAGGTCATTTAAACTATTATAGCGCGACGGTACCGTGCTTCTGGGAGGCGATCTCTTATTTTTATTTAGATTGAAAATTCCCGAAAATGCCATATTGTGTGTTTGAATATGTTAATAAAAAGAAAGAAAATTATGTTAAATGCTAGTTCTTTTTAGAAACAATTCAGAAATATTTTACCCTTAACACCGCTTGATCGAATGCTATTTGTTCTTACTCAATTTACTCGTTGCAAAATTATATAATTTGTCAAATTTTGTCCCTATTTCTATTTGAAATTCAGAGCGTTTGAACAGGCTGTCATTTAATAATACCGTTTCTCTTTGCTTAGATTCGTGTGTGAAAGAAAGCTTATCAATCTTTTTATAAACAATCCTTAATTCCTCTAAGAGTTGATTTTTCTGTTGTATTAATTTTAGTAAGAGTATTTCTTTCCGCTCCGTTTGCTCTTATTTTTGCTTATGCCACAAGTCCCGCCACTCATGAGATAAAACACGCTTTCGTATGGTGAGAGTGATCTGTTTTAAATAGATCGAAGGATAGGCCGCAATTAATTTGGCTCAGGAAAGATGACCGCTAAGACAGCAGATCTGAGGAAAGCCGCTACAAAGCAGGCCGTTAGGTGGTGAGAGAAGACGGCTACAAAGCAGGTCAAGGAGTAGGCCGCTACTGAGCAGGCTCGTGGATGGGATAGTGTTACTTTATCCTGAGCGCGCGTAAACCACGTGTAAAGAAGGAAAAAAAATATACTCTCATTTTATTTTGTAAATGTTTGATTATTAAGTCATGCTCTTAAAGTTAGACTCTGATTTTCCGATTTTTAATCATATGCGCAATCCGATTTCCCCGGGTTATAGTATTATATAAAAATTTTAAATTTAATGAAAGGTACTTACTGTATGAGCATTGTCAGAATTAAACCATGCCATATTTCCATAATGATCAAGATTGATTGCCCTTTTGAATTTTTGGTGTTGTGAATACTCCTTCTGGATCCCCTTGTAAGATTTTCAGATATAGTGTCTATTGGCTGTTTAAGTAATGTTGCAGCGCTTTGAATATCTTCTTTCTTTTTTTTTTTGATTGTAAAAAAAAATACTCTCTTGATACCTCTAATTACGAGACCACAAGGGATGCCAATTGTTAAGTGGCGTTGTGTGATTTTTTGTAAAAGAAAAATGCGCTAATTTTTGACTTTCCTAGCACCTTAAACTATGACACCACCAGGGATGCCAACTGTTACGTGGGATACTCGGGAATTAGGTTTAGGGTGGTCGTAGCGTTCGCAGGACTTCCTACGAACTTGGCGAAGGAACAAGAAAGTCTTTGAATATGGCGTGACTACTTTTATTCAATGATAATGCAAGTAGTGAGAGAGAGGTGTGACTGCTTGAGTGATTCCCCGTCGAACTGAGCCGCGAGCCGTTCGCGCACGGCTAATTAAGCCTCCCACTGCACATCGGCATGCAGTGATAAGGCGGGTGTAAGGTGTCATCTGCACGGTTCGTCCGAGCTCGCGATGCCCTATTTCGTTGTTGCCATGCTGCGCTACACGTATGCACGTTAGTGTGCGTACGTGACACAAGTTAATAAAATAGAAACTCCTACTTTTATTTGGCTGGCAAACGAACCTTGTTTTCCGAGCAAAATAAAAATGAAAGTTTAATTTATACGTTGTATATTCTTCCACTTCTGTAATAGTTCTTATTAAGTATAAGATACATATATACTATTACATAAACTATTTTTATTTATGTATATAATAATTTCTTTCGATTGTATTACTTTTTATAGAAAATCTACAAGCAGGTATTCGAATCTAAAATTTTATTTTATTTTATCAATTCATGTTACTAATTTGACAAAACATTACTATTACTATTTACAAATTTAAAATAGAACGTTTGCTAGTAATTGGAATTATTATGCTCTTTTTAATTTGTTAATTTCATCCTAAAATAGTATAACATGCAATAACTGTATAAAATAGGTGATTCTCTCATCAGTTAAATTTGTTGCAAACATATATGAAACACATGCGTATAAATGTTTCCTGCAATTGTCTTTAAAAAAAAAATGTATGACAAAAGGACAAGTGTGGGTAACGCTTATGCGTCTGTATTACAAATACTACTCGTCTAATAAGGTGCTCTAACAGAGTTCTCTTTCTAAAAACGATTTAAAATGAACTATGAATCAAATAAAAATCAAAATAAAAATACGCGGTTAAAAAATATATAAACGGAAAAAAGAAAAGAAAATGGAAGTAAATAAAAAAAAGAATACGTTTAAAGCACCAAAAAAGTCGACACCAGGGACCCCAACTCTTAAATCAGCTTAGCAAGGTGATACCTCCAGTGATTTAAAAAGCATAATCACCGAAGTGAACGAGTACACTAAAGTCAAGACCAACATCCATGATCCGATTAAAACGGGTCTCGCGAAGGCATTAGAGGAGCTAGAGAAGATAGAGAATAAAGGTGCGAATAAACAGTCAGGAGAGTTTGGCAGGTGTGTCCAGCGCGAGAAGCACGGGCATTAATTCGTCAACTCAGCAATAACAAAGTAAATATGACCGTTGCGATGCTAAGATTTAAAAAGTTGAATAACTAAAAAATTTAATAAAAATTAAAAAAAATAAATAAATCATTTAAAATTATAATATTAAACTCTAACTATAAAAAACATGCTTTCTTGAAGATTAAATAATTAAAAAAAAACTGTTAGATTTATACATTGAGAGAATGTACTATTTTGTTCTTAAGTGTAAGAATCAACTAGTTTGTGCACACATTTGCATTTTTTTTAAATCTGATTATACTAAGTAATAATATTGATATCCCTTCATTACGTAAACAGCATTATAAGTTACGCTATAAGAATAAGTTTCAATAACCTTTACATGCTTACCGTTAAAAACATTCACGTAAGATTTTATAGCTACTAGGGAATCTAAGTGCGCTTCGCGCACGCCTTATCATGTCATCAATTATATCTTAGAAAGATTTTTAATTTTGCCGCCTGCTGAGTACTAATAGTTTGAAGCGTTTATAGGTTATGTCATGAAATTCGCGATCCTTAATTCTTGTATTAGACGAGCAATCATTGATTACATGCTTCATAACAAAGTCCATCACTTTAAGAGAGGATACGGTCGCGAATATAAAGTTACTATTTGCGTATATTGTTTAAGTTACAACTTTACTAAATATCAATTCATCTACGGATACGAACATAATTTTTTGATTTTCGGAAAATAATTTAATTAATATTTTGAATAGTATTTATCTTCTTGTAATCGCGATTATTCGTATAGAAGTGTGCCAACTGGCACCAACTTTACTAATGTTCATGATACTCGAAAGAATGTCTGTGAATTCGTTGTTTGGTGAAATTAGAGTGCCGACTGGCACCTTCTTTTGTTCAATCTACGAATCTATGACTTGACTTAAACTTCAGTGGTTACAAATTACCTCAATTATTATTTTTATTTTTTTTACGTCTATTTGCAATATACAATTATTATAAAAACAATAATATCATTGTATAGAAAATTATTGAAAAACACTTTCGAATTAATTAATTACTTTATTGAAATTGATGGTATTACAATAGTAGAATAAAAGTATTGCAATGCGTCACATTCTGTCGATCGCAGTACAAAAAGAAAGTATTTATAGTCATTAGAAATATTATTTTTCGTATGTTTTGATAGAAATAAGTTCTTATAGTTGATAAATATTTACTAAGTTTATATTTACATATTAATATATTTTCTAGTAGTGAAATAAAATAATTCTAGTGCAGTGTTATAACGGGGTTCTTTGTCCCGTGTATAAAGAGTCAATGACGAATTCACTGATCTATCGAATAGCGAGAGGAGTAAAAGCAGCAGCTCGTTGCAGGCTTCTTGTAGGCTGTGCGAAGCCTGGCCCGTAGCGCAGTATGCTGTACGTGCTCGTCTTCGAGCACGTGAGCCCGCGGAGGCGTCGTGAGAGTTGATGCTACGTAGCTTATCGCGGATGAAATGTATAATCGAGAGAGGCGAACGTGGGGAAAAGGTAGAGAGTCAGGTGCGAAATAACCAAGCGCAGGTTGTAATTCCAGTTAGATTTATATAAAACCGAGTAAAGAAAGGTACAATCGTAACGCTAGGCAAGAGAGAGACGAAGCAGAGCCTAAAGCGGAGAGAGAGAATAGCGATCAAGCGGGTACTTACATTCGCCTTCGTGCTGGCTCGCAAGGATGCCTCGTGGCTCGACCGGAATGGCGTAATCTGACGACCGTGGCCCACGCTGGGCAGCCAGGAAGATGCCTCGTGGCCTTGTGTGCGTGTGGCTGGGTGCAGCGGGAGGACGAGCGGCAATAGCTGCTCAGCTCGTGACCGACGCGCGAAGATCACCTTCACTGGAAAATGACCGTACCCGGCGACACACCAAGAGCGCGGTTCCGTTGCAGCTACAATCTTCCAGGGCTAGCGCGCGCAAAAACACCGAGACCTTTAGAGTATACGAAAAGAGTTCGACTGTACGGTTCATCGGTCGGAATCGAAGTCACTTAACGCGGGACGCGGCAGCATGGGCAGCGCGGACTTTCTCCCACTCTCTCTCGCGACACACTCATACACGCGCGCGGCTCTCTCTCTGTGATCGCTAGCTGGGCTTTCTACTCTCTCACTTACCTTGTAGCTGAAATAACGTTTACAACATTACATATATTTTTAGATATGTTTATATACAGTAATGAGGGAGAGAGACACAACGAGAGCACGCTAGTCAACTCGTTATAGTGTTTAATTTTTTATCTTACCGTACAAAGATAATTTTTTAATTTTCGAAAAATTATTTCATCGATTTTTGAATAGTTTAATAATTTATCTTCTTGTAATCGTGATCATTCGTATAGAAGAGTGCCGACTGCCGACTGCCGAGTGCCGACCAACTTTACCGATGATCACGATACTTGAAAGAATGTCTGTGAATTCGTTGCTTGGTAAAATTAGTTTGTCGATCGGCACCTTCTTTTGTCCAATCGACGAATCTATAGCTTGACTCAATTTTCAGTGGTTACAAATGACCACGGATATTTTTTATATTTCTTCATTTTTCTTTATTGAAAATTATTGAAAAGTAAACATCTATAATTTAAATAGCGTAAAAACAGATTATGATAGATGTATGTTATCAAAACGTTTGTAACTGATTTGTGATCATAATTTTGTAAAAGCTAGAGCAAGTACAAAGGTGGTAAAAGGTAAGGAGGTAATGGTTATGAAACTTAAAGATTGCATATTTAAGATAAGTTTATCAATCTTCTGGAGATGAATGTAAAATTAATTAAAAGTTTTTTTCCTTAATGTTTTACTAGACAATGCTCGGAAAGATCGATAATCTCATCTTCTAAGTATGCATTGAACGTAAATAACGTCGTTCAAGAGAAAATTTCTAAAAGAAATCCTCTAATTGAATCATAAATTAAAATCACAGCATAATATTAACATAATATTAACTTAATAATATAATAAAATTAACAAATTAACATTATCTATGCAATATAATTATTGTTATATATTTTATTTTTATTAAGTTTGCGCCGTATGCTACACGAGGAAGCATCTCCACAAATTGCCAGGATGCTGTCATCGTATCTGCAAGGTCTGCGTCAAAAAGCTGATTAAGAGGGAATGCCCAAGCTGTAGACAACCTATAACAGCCTATTTGCCAGAGCATATGATGGGAGACGAGGCGTGGAATGAAAATATATCAGCACAATTCGAGCGTGACTTCCATTACCACTTATTTGAAGATTTTTTGAGGGAGGTTGAATAAGAGATTGACCATGATGTTGACTATGACAGCAATTAGACAATGTAAGTAGATTATATGAATAGCTTTATAATTATAAATACTTTATAATATAAAAAATTACATAACTATTTAATTGCACAGATATATCTAAGGGAATTCAAAATATCCATGACATCAAGGATATCGACCAACATCAAGGACAAAGTTGAAAAGCACACGCGCACACACACATAGACGCCGGACAAACTCTACACAAAAATAACCCTACATCCTACACACAAAATTTTAAACAGATATTTACTGCGCATGGGACTTCCCTACATACATTTTCGATAATTTTACTATACCGTAAAACTTTATACAATTGTATAATATATTGTTATACATTGTTGACAACAATAGGTTATACAATTGTGTAGAGTTTTACGGTGTAGTAAAATTATCGAAAATGTGTGTAGGGAATTCCCCTGCAGTAAATATCTGTGTAGAATTTTTTCGTACAGTTATTTGTTGTGTAGAATTATTTGTGTAGGGTTATTTTTGTGTAGAGTTTGTCCGGCATCCAAACACACCCTATTGAAAACAATGACGTCATTTAATGACGTCATTTGTCATGTCAGGAATTGGAACAAAAAATGACGTCATTATTTGCTTTTTAAAAATATATATGTATGGAAATGACGTCATTTTTGCTATATTTTTAATACACATATAGAAATGACGTCATTTTTTGCTTTATTTTAATACGTATATGGAAATGACGTAATTTTCGGGATGCTTACTCTTGCACGAAAATGACATAATTTTTTAAAGTTTTTTTTTCAAATGTATTATAATTTAATTTCATTAAAATATTAGAGAGGGAAAACATAGACTAAATTTTTGTCATCAGGCATTTTATTGAATGCTTATAAAAACCATTTATAAAAAATAAAGGATTATTTAAATCCATATTTTTCAAAGAGTGATAATTTTAATTTATCACAACAATTTTTAAAAAATAAATGAAACGTATTAATTTCTTCGCAATCAAACATTATTCGCAGAATAAACTGTGAATCTATCTAAAACAATTTACGAAAAATAAATAATTATTTTAATCCATATCTTTGAAAGAGTGATCATTCTAACGTATCACAAAAACCATGCTAAAAAAAGGCGTTAGAAGTTTATAGAAATCAATAAAAATTCTTATCGATTTCAAGTCCAACTTTTAATATCATTTTGTGCATTAGAACTTTATAAAACGCGATAAAATCAATTTAAGTCGATAAAATTCTATACTACGAATCACTATTAAAAGCTACAGAATTTATTTTATCAAACTCTTATCTATTTCGATTGAACATTTTCATATCGAATTTTATCGACTTAAATTGATTTTATCGCGTTTTATACAGTTTTAATGCACAAAATGGTATTAAAAGTTGGACTCAAAATCGATAGGAATTTTGATTGATTTCTATCAACTTTTATCACCTTTCTTTAGCAAGGAATGTTTAAAAAATAAATGAAACGTATTAATAGCTACGCAGTTAAACATTATTCGCAGAATAAACTTTAAATGTATCTTAAACAATGTACGAAAAACAAAGGATCATTATAATCCATATCTTTGGAAGAGTGATGATTCTAACGTATCACAAAAATGTTTAAAAAATAAATGAAACGTATTAATAGTTACGCAGTTAAACATTATTCGAAGAAAAAACTGTAAATGTATCTTAAACAATGTACGAAAACTGAACGATCATTGTAATCCATATCTTTGGAAAAGTGATAATTCTAACGTATCACAAACATGTTTTAAAAATAAATGAAACGTATTAAGAGCTACGCAGTTATGCGTTATTCGCAAAATAAACTTTAAAAATATCTAAAAATAAATGAACATCTTGAATGCATAATATAGTAAACACTTAATATTCAAAAGTGTAAACATAAGGTTTAAGAATCAGTATCATCTGATTCCCGTGGTGAATGTGATGAATCCTCAGCTTCTTCATCGTGCCTGTTCAACAGTTTCGATCTTTCTTGACAAATTATGACTCCCAATTCTCTTCCAAATTTATTTATTCGTTCTTTTCTTGATTTAGCATCACGTTCCGTTGAAACATCGTACGGTATAAAATTTCTTTCAAGTAAATACTGGACGTAGCCTCCTGTAAATGGAAAAAAAATGTACAATAATTTTATATAATTTTTGCAAAGCGTAGATCGTAATATATATAATTCATACGTTTTAAGGCTTCTCGTTTTCTTGGAGTTAACTCCACCCTTTCTTCTTGACTGTTGGTCCTATCTATCTGTACAGCCCATTGTACGAATTCACGCAAATTCCAAATGTGAGGTACTACTAATTCACGTAAAAATTTGTATGAAGTTGTAGCATTTATAGCTCTCTTCCAGTTTTTGTACGGTACAGAAACCCCGTAATGGATATGAAACATATTAGTCTGGAAATAATAAATTGAAAATTATTTGATAAAAGTATATTTTTCATGATTATATAAGTTTATTAATTTGTACCTTCACTATTTTCCCAGTATTATGGTCAATTTTTGTATCCTCCCATTTTGTGAGTTTATTTTTGTTCTCCATCCCGGAGTTAGAATAGTCATCAGAATCGTAAAAACATTCTTTAATTTTTTTTTTTGTACTTGCGTTTCTTTTCCACCTGCTTTGTAAATTTGCCCTTAGTACTAACTGTTAGTGTTTTCTCTTTTTTAGATTTCTTTGCCCTATTAACGCCAGATGGGCCTGCAACTGCATTGTCCTCTGATGAAAAAAAAAATGGTATATCATTATACTTATTAGTTAAGTAACATAATACACTGGCAAAGTACAAGTATCTGTCTCTATATGTGTCAAAAGAGGTGTCCCTTGAGATGTTGAAGTTGACCTCTTACGCTTTCTTGATGCATGAGAAGGAGATACTGATTCTTCTTTCTTTACAAAATCAAAATTAAATTTTGTTCTATCCAATGTTATAATTTTGTTTTTCATACTACGTTGCGCTTTCTCCATTTTTACAAAATGATCCTTCTGAGAAAAATTCAAAACACGGAGCTGTTACATTTAAATACCTACAATTTTTCAATAAAATAATTGTTTGATGTGAGATTACGATAAATGAAAAACTCGACAAATAGTAAAATTTAGTATAGGTAAGTATTAAATTTTTTTTAATGATTTATACTGAAAAATAATTTAAATAATATAGATAGATTCTATATTTTATTTGCAATCATAAATGTTCACATCATTTTTCATCTCAAATGAACAGTTTAGTTGTAAATCTCTGAAATGTGTGAATTGGCTTCATCGGTGATTTCGCGTCTATTTTGAAATTCTTTAATTGAAGAGGTATCATAATGAAAAAAATACTGGCAGATTCTATATGCCATTTGTAACAAAAAATGCCTCTTGGTTTTTTCTTGGTAAAGTTGATAGTTTTGGAGAAAAAAATCATAAGCAAATTTTTTACTTAGTGTTGTTTTTGAATTTTTTCTCCAAAACTATCAACTATACCAAGAAAACACAAGAGTCATTTTTTGTTACAAATGGCAAATAGCATACTGAAAATTCATGTATATATTTGGAACGACGAAGGTTTCGCGCTCCTTAATTCGGGATCTGAGGCAACGCAGCAGGTTGTAGAAAAGAGTAGACTCGTGTCTAAGTTAAAATGCGGTTTATTGACGAAGTATAAAACAGGTTCTCTCTCTTCTCGAGCGTGTTGCCTGAACGAACGCTAGGTGCTCTCTCTCTCTCTGATAACGAAGGCGGGCAAGCTTGAGCGCGTCGCCGGGTCGCCACGCATCGCGGTGGCTCGGAGGTGGCGCCGCGGGAAGCCGGTGGCCGGATGGTCAACTGAAGTCTGGTCGAGGGACGAGACGCTGCTTGCGTCTGTGACTCCGGGGGTGACCAGGATGGGTCCCCACATATACTGTGTTCCTGTGATGATTCCGTAGCATGCGCGCCAATGCAAGGACTTACTCAGTTCAATGGTTATTTCGGTTGTAACTGGTGCTTACATCCGGGATATTACATTGCAATTGGCAAAGGTGGTAGCGTAAAGTATATTTTACTCGACGATGAGATAGATGATAGAAACGAAGCGGACACTTTGAGACATATGCGAGAATCTGTTGACTCTGGACGATCTGTATACGGTGTTATTAAGGACTCCGTTTTGACTCGTTTAGACCACTTTAATATTATTTCAGGATTCGTTCCAGACGCGATGCATTGCGTTGACTTAGGTATTGCAAAGCAATTTATGAAATATTGGTTTGACACTAGGAATATGCCTTATTCATTCACTAATGTTGAAATTAATTTAATTGACAACGTTTTAAGAAACTTCAAGGTCCTTAGCAAGCTTCTTCGATACTCTCGGTCTATACGTAACAGAAAATATTGGAAAGCAAAAGAATTACAAAATTGGGTTATTTATTATAGCACAATTGTTCTTCTAATGATTCCTAGAATGAAATGTTACGTTGAACATTGGTCGTATTTAGTAAGAGCATATTATATTCTTTTGCAAAATAATATTACTAGGGAACAGATACATGAAGCACATGAATTATTAAACAGATTTGTAGCACTAACAGAATTTTATTATTCTAGAAGTGCAATGACCTTCAACGTTCATCAATTACTTCATTTATCGCAAAGTGTCATCAATTGGGGTTATTTGTATTTCCACTCTGGGTACGGCTTTGAAAATGGCAATGGGCAAATTGTTAAACAGGTCCAGGCTGCCAACGGTGTTATACACCAAATTTCTAGAATTATTATGATGAAAAGAAGCGAATCGGTTTTAAAAAACTTTATGTCACAAAATAATCCTGATTCAGTCATTATTGACTATGTTAAATATTTAGAAACAAGAGAGTGTGCGAAAACCGTAAAGACTGATATTGGCAGGTATTTTGGTAAAGCATCTATACCAACACGCCGATGGGTTACAGAACTAAATCTGTCTGACTCAGCTTTAGTTTATAAAAAATTAGTCAAAACCGAATGCTCGTATTTATCTTGCAATACAATAAGACGTCGATCGAATAATTCTTTCGCAAAGACAAACGACAATAATTTCATAAAAATTTTATTTTTTATTGTCGACAGTTTACGGGGTCAGGAATATACTGTGTACAAGAGGGTAGATGTAAGAAATATCTTTGATAACGATAATATTATTTATGATTTCCAAATTAAAATAATAGAAAATATTAATGAAGACTTGAGAGTTATGAATACTAGCATGATAAATAGAATTTGTGTTCATATGAATTGCGACGAGGTATCTTACTTGTGCCCGGTCCCAAACTTGCATTCTTATTAGTTTTTAGAATGAGTATTAGCAATTATGTGAATAAAACTTTTTTATTATGAAATGAATGTAATTTTCTAGACATTTGGAAATTCAATAAACAATATTTTTCTACTGATACTGTTGTAAAATGATATGATTTCATAAAAATGATTTATTTTTTAAAACACTGACGTTATTTTATTTTCCTGTTATCCACTATTAAACTTATTGTTCTCCTATGAGACCATAACCACATTTTAATAAAATGGACGTCATTTCAATAAAAGGATCAAACAATTTTGGGGGTGCTTATAAGCAAAAATGACGTCATTTCAACAGAATAATACTTCTAGAAAAAATGACGTCATTTCCATATAAGTATCGAAATAAAGCAAAAATGACCGCATTTTTTGTTCCAATTCCTGACACGACAAATGACGTCATTGTTTTCAATAGGGCACACACACACACGCGCATAGTGGATTAGACCTATACTTTGTTAAAATGTAATTTTATATTTGAAATACTTACATAAATTTTAATTATATATATATATATATATATATATATATATATATATATATATAAACATAAGCGTCTATATTCATAATAACTTCGAATAATCATGTTTTTTTCTAGAAAGATTCAACATTTAGTTTTCAAGTTAAAACAATTATAAAAAATTGCGGTTTATGGTGTATAATAAAAGAATGATGAACGATAATATAAATAAATAAATCACGGAAGAGGCGCAAATATTAATGATTAATCATAGTCAACAATCTATTCCCTGACTATTTAAATTTTGCTCCGATTGAGAATTAATAAATAGAGATCGGTGTGTACTCTATAAGTACAAACTTATATTAGTTCCTAAAATTTTTCCATCTTTTAATGTTCACTAACATAATTTTATGTGAAAATATTTTAATCATTAATGTAAATTGATGTAAGAATTACCTTCGAAATCTCCCTCTTTAATCACTGAGATACGATTTTCTTGCATTTCCAGTTTTTTTAACATATGAAGAGACGACAGCGAGGAAGTAGGTATATGTAGTAGTTCGTTGCCTCCTAAATTGAGTCTTTTCAACTTTCTTCTAAGAAAATAATATTATATTGAAGTACATGTATTGTTTGTTGTTTAAAAAAGAGGTACTTAAAATTTAAATAGTATAAATATTTTCTGCAATTCCATTACTTCATAATATTGTCATCCTCTTTGGATGAAAAATAAAATAAATAAATGAATGATTAACGTTTAAGGGAAGGTCGGAGCCACGTTAATTGGTTCAAATGTCACCTAACCTCGAAAACTGTTTATATCATAAATAATAAATAGAAACACTTGGTTATAGCGTGCAAATGCAGTGTTCCACGGCTACTTTTGTAATAATTTATACCGTATAAGTCTCATTTATGTGTAATTTTGCACAATTTCTGCAAATCACGTGAACTAAAACGAGAAGTGCAAGCGGCGACATTAGTAAAATGGCCATTACCTTCATACACAAAATTCCTATAATACACATAATTCCCTGCGATGTGGAGTTGAATGTGTTTTAGCGTCGATCTGACAAAATGCTCAATGAGCACCTTGTGACGTAGTAAGTGAGTGACATCTTTAATGCGTGCAATTTCAGTAATTTTAAGAAAAACAATTGTTTGTATATCTTTTAAACAATTTTTTAATAAACACTATTTTTTAATATACACATTTTTTAATAACACTCTCATCAATAGTCTCATGCACTGTCCTTCTTCACGATCGCCAAATCACGATCTCGCGACTCATACTCGCGTGGGATTTTCGAACTTCGTTCTCGCAACTCGCTCGATCCGTTACAAGCATTTTATGGTTCTGTTTAAAATGATCCTCTATTATATTAAAATGTGTCTGGTGGTCTCCAGCTATAAGTTTACATCATCCCTAAAACTACCCTTCCTTTGGGGTAGTAAACCAAAAGTTGATCGGAAGTAGACCGGAAGTAGAATGAAAGTAGACCGAAAGTCGACCGGAAGAGAACCGAAAGTCATAGGAAAAAATATAAAATGACCCGGAAGTGACCAAAAATAACCAGCAATGAATCAGTTATATGCCGGAAATGAACAGAAAGTGACCAGAATGATGTATATTTGCTGAAGTACTCCTGAGGGGTGAATTGAAAATCAAACAATAAATAATTAATACAAATTTTGGAAAGTATTATTCATAAACTGTAAAGAATGTTGAAGCTTGTTATATATATATATATATATATATATATATATATATATATATATATTATATATATATATACACTGAAAAAAACAGTTGTTTCTGCTGTAAAGTCCGGTAGTTTGAACCGTTCTGCCACCGTAACGACTGTTCAGTAAAAACAACGGTGTGCCACTGTTAGTTTTGGCGAGTCGCGACTCGTAAAATTGGTCACTTACGAGGGATACCAGCATAAACGACCGAAATGATGCTTTAAAACTGCTGAACCCTACGGTAATTTTGGCGAGTCTTCGTACAATGACGGATTACTCGTGCGAGTTCAGTTAAACTGGCTGTGTTTTTTTCAGTATATATATATATTAATGGGGCTTCGCCTCCCTGCTCGCTTCGCTTGCCAACCCCCATTTCAGTTTCTGTGTGATTTTTATTTTGAAAATGTTATCTTTATGATTTGATGATTACCTTCTAGTTGGTTAAGAACGATCTTATTGTATTATATAAAATTTGTAGATCATAAAAAAGTCAAGAATTTATTGTTTGTCAAAATTGAGAAAATCAAAAGAAATAAAGTAAAAGTACTGAATTAACGCCGAACTTCTACTGCTAATGGAATTTAAATAAATATGGTTCGCCACTCTTTCTTATAATAACCATTGCGGCTTTGTTGAATGACCTGTGATGATCGATCTTTTGTTTTTACGTAGCATAATGAGAAAAAATCTGTTTTTCATTTCATTAATGTATTTTGGTTTCATAGCGATTCTTTGATTTACTTTTTTGTGATAATTTTATCGAAAGAGTTAATAAGAATAGTAAATGTGTACCTAAGAGTGAATAATATTTTCTATCTTTTTATCGCGGATAATTTAGATTATCGTTTATTGTTCTTTTGTTATGCACTAGAAGTGAAATTTGTTTAAAGCGTTATAATTCGATCACTACACTGTATAAGTTCTACAAAATCATGATTGTTATAAATAATACTTTCCGCGTAAATATCAAGTTATTTTACTAATTATTTCCTGAGAAAAACACTCAATTATTAAAAAATAAAGTTCTTGTTTCCTACCTATGGAAGCTTTGCATTTTACAGACCAAGTTAATTAAAGAAAGAAGGCATCAATCATATCATAAATTTGGATCTAGACGAATTTTTTTATCTTAATTCTTATTTTTATATAAATTTATCGATCTTTGCAAGTTAAATATACTTTTTAAATCTTTACTTGTAGCTGCTTATTAGCTGTATTTGATTTATTTTTCGTCAATATTTTTTTTAAAACTTCAAAATAAAAATAGATTCATGATGAATAAATTGATGTACTTAAATGCCCGCTCATTAGGTTAGATCTTGATCATCTAATCATATTAGGCCTATCAGCAAAAAATTGATGTATAACAAATTCTTATCCTGTTTTCATCTGTATATAAATATTTATATGTATATAGCAAACCTATGTCTGTTCCATATTGAAACGTTGCGCTTACAAACTAATGCTCCTACACTCGCAATGATTTTATGTGAATAGAGTTTATGATACAAATTGCGTGCATTCGTCAGAGAAAAGGAATTAGTCATTCGCTGGAAGTCAAGGGGCTGTCGGAGCGAATTTTACTGATTGTGACATCACCTTGTGCTGTAGTTCTTATTATTTGCTTTAAATATACTTTAAATTAATCAAAATCAAATTGATAATTGTTCCTTATTGTGTAAGTGACGTCGAAACACACAGTTTTTAGTGATTTGATTATTAAAAAACTTTATATCATAAATGAAGTGTGAATGAGAGAGTGAACGTGTCTAAGTGCGTCGTTTATTTTTCGAGCGAACGACGAGAGAGGAGCAGTGGCTACGACGGACGAAAAGGACAACGCACGTCGCTGACAGTAGTAAGTAAGCCGGTATGGGGAGACATAACAAATGACGTCATCACTGGCGCATCCTTATCTTATCATGTAAACAAGTAATAAAGATAAGGTGTCATGTTTATACACGTGTAATTAAGATAAAGATATCATGTTTACATAAACAAAGAAGATATATTTACCACAATAATAAACAATGACGGTACTTTACAAGTAATAAAGATAAGATAAGGTATCATGTTTATAAACAGTTAATTAAGATAAGGATATCTTGTTTACACGTGTGTAATTAAGATATCATGTTTACATAAACAAAGAAGCTATATTTACCGCAATAATAATCCATGATGATGCTTTTTTTTATTATGAAAACAGGTAATATAGATAAGGTATCGTCAACGTCTTAAGCATTTATCTTGTAAACAATTAAGATAAATATGGATTGTTGCTGACGTCATGTACACCTCTTATGATGTCATAGGATAATGAGATTTTTATGTATGATGAGTTTGTAGTACGTTTATAGAAATATTGTGGTCCTAAAAAGGACCGATTTTAATTGATAAATAAAAGTCTTAGAATAAGACTTTATTGTTGCTATCCCCGATCAGTGTTGTTGTGTCCTTGATATTTGGAATCTTTATTTGCTTCCTTGTCAGGACAATAACTCCTGTACCCTTCTTTTTTCGGGAATGATCCAGTATTGGAAGAATATTGAGGTAGATACTTTTGGAATCCAGAAGCCGGTTTATATTTCACTTCCTCTCGACCTGAACCTTCTTTCTTCTTCTTCTCCATATTGTGTTTGTCTATATTACGATTATGACTCGTCAAGTGTACGCGAAGCAATGAGAACATACTCATGCATAGTTGATATTTATAGAGAGTCGTAAGGAGTGGCAGTAGGGTGGGAGGTTTAGATGATGTCACAAAAAGTGAATATTTTAATATTTTCTGGTTTATTACAAGATATGTACAAAACGTAATGACAAAAAAAATAGCATGTATATTTATACTTTAATTATGGCAGTATAAATGTCTTTATATATATCAAACAATTGAAAAGCAGCTATTTCACATAAGATTATATTTAAAATTATTTCCTCAATAGTATCTTTAAACTTGTCGTGAATTATAATTTTAATATTTTCAGTGTATAAAGTATAATATTGTTGAAACATCTCATACGTCTTTAGTATAGAATTAGGGTCTTTCTCAATACCATC
>QLYP01000082.1:496235-515315 GCA_016647725.1 Nasonia giraulti
TGAGAAACAATTTCATTCACTTTATCAACACACTCTTCAAGTTTACTCATACGTTTGTCAATACACTGTGAGACAATTTTTAACCCGTCAAAAGTAACTTGCTGCATGCATATTGATGGTTGATGATAAGCTGTTTTTTGTTTCTTTGCTCGTGGTGGTTGATGACGTAGATTCACACCATCAGTAGCAGTAGCGGCAGCAGCAGCAGCAGCAGCAGTACCACCACCACCACCACCAGTGTAGTCATTGAAATGGGAAGCACTAACTGTATGCAGTACATCATCGCTTTCTTCGTCAATCAAAAGATTTGGAAAGATGGATGTTCCGACAGGTCTTTCTTCTATCAATATGGATTTGGTATTGTATAAAGAAGTAAACATCAGATCATGATTCTCCATGTACACCTTCGTTGGTCGAGCGTATTCACTTTGGAATCTGTACGCATCTTGGAAATAGCAATTTATAAGATCAAAGTAATTCTTGAAGACCTTCCAGCCAGATGCATCAAATTTGACGGATTTAAAACATGTTGTAGACGTTGAGAGTTTCACTACTGGTCGATAGCTTCCCTGGTAACTTTCTAAGCCAAGAGTAACGCGTTTCGAGTTTGACTTATTAATGGCGTAGGATGTGGAGAGCAGCATATTTGGCAGAACGTTCTGCACACGAGATGGAGCACTGACACTTGATTGGGCCATGGTACGAAAAACAAAGGTACAATATACAGAGTTACACTTAGCAAACGATCTCTCAAACTTTCACGAAAGAACTGATGGAGCTCCTCACTCTTCAAGCTCTTTTATACATTTTACCCCCCACTACCTCAAAGTAAAATGATCGAATGCAGTGGGGAGAGATTTTCTGCTCGTGTATTCTCAGAACTTCACAAAGGAAGTATCATATTCGTTAACCGTCAAAGGTTACGGTTACATTTCTCCGAGTTTTTAAGAACAGGATGTTTACTCTACTACTACTACAACCGTCAGTTTTATCAGCTTCTCTTACAGATAAAGATTGAAATGGAATATAAAACTAAACAGTAAATATCACCGGATGTTAGTATTATAACCGTTAATAAATGCCGATGTATATGTACTTAGAACTATACAGCGAGGTGTGATGCAACAGGAAAAAATATATCATAGTACTACACTATGGAATTAAAGGAATGAGTAAGAAACTATAAATGAAAACATTTTTTATATTATGAAAGATTACACTTTATTCATATTTTGTACTACATGATATCTGACAATTATTATTATTACTTTACATACATTCTCGAAGTACATGTTTGATTACAAAATCCTGAGCCGCGCGAGGCTTCACTTCCAAACCTCCTAACATATTTCGAGCGTACACGATGATTATTATTTCGTAACAGTTTTTTATAGAACGATACAACTACGGCATCATTTTTTCGTGAATCTCGCGAGAACTTATGACAAAACGCGCGTAAGTTAGGTAGCCTAACCATATGGTAAAGGAACATAACACAATACTGGCCACACACCTGTGAATCAAAACTTTGCAACTTTTTTTTATTCCACTGATATCGCTTGCAATTTCTTTTGAGTCGTTTAAGATGATGTTGGGACATTGGTGGTAGTCCGTAACTGTCAAAGTATGTTCCATAACCGTTTGAGTCTATGTAGATAGCAATCCAATGTGTTCCTTTCTTCGTGTGATCATCTGTATTAGATATGATGGCCGCGGGGTATTCCAAAACGTTTGGAATTCTATCCGCAGCATACACGCCAACTGTCTTGACGGTTAACGGGTCAAGAGCTTTTAGTAATTCTTGTGTATTCATTCTATTATTATTATTATTTCAGCAATGTTCGACTACGTCCTCCTCGTGTGTCGCGTGAATAGACGATGAAGTAGCTGTACGTACCCGCGAGTTTAGTTTGCAGTACAATGCATCACTCAATTTCTGTGCAGAATCTTGTGTTATACCTTCACTATAGAGTGTAACCACTTTCGTAACACATATGCATGATTGAGAGCACAATCGCGACTGGAGTTTATACCTTGAATGCCATGATTTAAACACATGAAGTTATCTGAATAATTTATTTTCAATTCGTCAAAATTCGGGGCATACATTTCTTCAACGTTCACAACTTCTCGACACATTACAGTCTCCAGGAATCTCCAATTGTCATGAGCGCGTGTAAAAATACGTATAGCCACTTTGGCTATTTGTTGTAAATGATACTGTAGTTGTTCAATGGTGATGTCACCTTCATGCCAACGAATTCCATGAAAATGATTAGAGATGTAGTCGTTAGTTCATTTAAGTCCAGTTGCAAGTTCTTCAAATCTATGGGGTTCCTTAACTATCCAATGTTGGATGATTCTGTGCTCTAAACCAAGTACACCAACTTCTTTAGGTGTAAACTTGTTGTTACGGTCTCTCAAACCCTGAATATTGATAACGTAATCCATGATACTATAAAAAATTGACACAGTCGATCCAAACTCGCTCACTTCTCAAACGTCACTGAGAGTATGACGTTTAGCTTTTTTGCTCATCTATAGCATAGAGGCGCTGCTGTTGCTTCTTTCCCATCCCTCTTCTCCTTCTCCACCTTCTCCTCTTACTTTTCCATCGCTTTAACGGTATTATGCATTAAAATCCGTTATTATTTTCCTACTTGAATCTATTTTCAAGACATTGTCGTATTCGGCGTAAATTATACAATTGATTGTAGATTCAAGTGCTCTTTCAAATTTTACCTCTACGCGAACACTACCGTGCTTGATTAAATACCAATGAGAAACTGAATTTGCTGATAAATCAGGCGTTAGATCAAAAGCAAATAATGTATACCCTTCATCGTACTCCGTTCGTGAGATAATTAATGCTTCGTTTAGAAAATGAATTCCAGTCCCAGAATATAGTGTATGAAACGAGTCGATAAATAATTCACTTTCACCCGTAAATCGAGGCTGCAATGGTTTGCTGGGAATCTGGACACCATCCACATAAAGAGAAATATAGTTTATATTAAAATGTTGGAAATGAAATGGATTAAACTTTCTATTTCCATTGAATGCCTTGTTATCCACAAATCCAATGATTATTCTTTTGGGTATTTGACCGAGAATAACGTTGTCCAGTGTATCGCCAAGAATACCTCTATGCATTGTAAATGCCTTCACCTCCACACGATTGATTGGGTATTTAGCAGTGGCTTTTGTAAGTGCATTAGCATGAGCTAGTATAACATCTGGACTTATTTTAACTCGGCGCACTATTAGTGAAGCTTCCTTAATGCGTATAGTAAATTTATCATCATCTGTAAAATCCATCAAACAAAAAGCATCCTTACTCCTAACCAATCGTAATCGCAGTTCAACACCATTTAACAGAAATTTATTTTGATTAAAAACATCGCAATGCAAATGACCGAGTAAATCGACAGTTTTACCATTCTGGGTAAAATACTGACGGTTACACTGACCAATATTTGCATTTACATCAGTACGGTTGGTATTGGGAGGCGCTGCCCATTTTCCAGGGGTATCCGCATACCAGAGTCCACTCGTGAGATGTGATTCCATACTATTCTTTGAATAATTTAACAGTGTTTCGATGTAAGCTCGGTAAGGATAAGCATTGTTTGGTGGTGAAACCAATTTTTGATTAAAGAAAACGTCTATTTGGTTAAATAGCGAATGTAACGTGTTATTTATTGCTGCTACCTTCGGATATTCTGTAGCTTTAGCTGCTTCTGTTATTTCAACATTTGGCTCTATCTGCATACGAATGCTTAGCATTGTGTGTGCAAGATCGAGATAATCACTACCAGCTGGAACGACGAATTCCAACGGTCCATCGTCTGTTAGCAAAGAAACTGGTTTATAATGTATAAATTGAGAGCTTTCCACCGAAGTCTGTGTAGGTGGTAATGTAAATAAATCTAATTCTGATTTCATGCATTCGCATGAGTTTGAGTGTAGAAAAGCCATATTAAATAATATCTATGTATCATTAATTATATTTACCCGTGTATGTGTGTGTGTGTGCCTAGATTAGTAATTAAGAGTAAGGAGTGTGTGTGTAAGAGAGAGGGAGAGAGAGAGAGAGAGAGAGAGAGAGGAAGAATGTGTGCGTAAGAGAGAGAGAGAAGTAAAGCTTTTGCATGAGAGAGTGAGCGTGTGTGTAAGAGAGAAAGATAAGTAAAGCTTGTGTGTGAGAGAGAAGAAGAGATGGAGAGAGAGCGTGTGTGTAGGAGGGAGGGGGAGAGAGGAAGAGCATGTGCGTAAGAGAGAGAGAGCGAGAGAGAGAGAGCAGTGTAAGAAGCTAGTGTCCCTCGTGCATTAGCAGACGATACGATTGTGTGTGTGTGTGTGCGTGCTCGCGTAAGTGTACGTACGTGTATACATGTGTGATTGGATTTACATTGTTTATAATTCGAATAAATAATTTTTTTATAATAAAATCCATTATATATTGTAAGAAATGATTTTTTTTATTTACTAACTTGGTGTGTGACATAACAAATGACATCATTACTATCGTATCCTCATCTTATCAATATAAACAAATAATTAAGTCAAGGTATTGTTTGTTTACATAAATAATTAATTAAAATTATCTATAGTACATGTAATAAAGGTAATGTTAATTACTTGTTTGTATAAACAAACATGATACCTTATCTTATCTTTATGACTTGTTTACATGATAAGATAAGGATGCGCCAGTGATGACGTCATCTGTTATGTCTCCTCATCCGCAAGGAGACGACGAGCAACGTTGGCGCAGCAGCAGCGACCTTTCACCTCGACAGGGCGTTCAAGTCGGCCCCGCGCATCGTAAGACAGTTGATGTAGGTGGCGGAGCCCATCGTGGGGTCTACCTACGTGATGCAGCAGAACCAGCGTGATAGCAGTTCGCCCGCACGAACGCCAGAAACAAAAACCGCCCAAATCAAGGGCCCTGACGACGGGGCATTGGGAGTTACTACGGGTTCCGTAGTCACGAGTTATCTTGGTTGTCTGCGGGTAAAAGGCTGTCTGTGTGCTACGAGAATTCGAATTTCGCACATATATACACAAGTACATACATCCATATTTTAGTGTTAAAATATCAGAATATTTAAAATAATTCTTACAAATATAACTCATTTTCAAAACTGTACATTTGAATAAATGTTTACGGCAGTATATAGTTGACCACACTTTAACGTTAATGTAACAGTTAAAGGTTATGGAGGTCCATTTTTTTTTACTTTATATTTCTTCTTGCTCTATACGCTGGTATAGGTTTTGTAGTACTGCGTTACAGACAGAAATCCCTATACTCATGGCCATCCTCGTGCCAATAATAATATAATACCTCAAGTTCCCTAATATTTATTTTATCATAATTTAATTTGAATTCAGCAATTTTTATTGCGTAACATTTTTATAATTAAAATTTGAGCAATGGTTTCAAAATAAATTTTATTTTTATAATATTTTGATATTGGAAAAAATGATTAAGTTAATGTATCATACATTCTAATCAAAATCTATCAAAATCTAATCAAATGTTCTCACATTTTACTAATATTAAATTAAACATTGCATGGGCAAATATTAAATACAATAGCGACTTCAAATGATATAGCAAAAACACCGCAATCATCATTAGTCTGATACTGTACTTGTTTGAAATATATGCGTAAATTATCTTTATTTGGAACAGCCTATCAATAAAAATTGTATGATCATCATTAAGACATTTTAGTTAATACTATCAAACATTTGTATTACATTGCCTTTGTACCATGAACAAATCCAGTGTCCGTTTGTACTTAAACTAGAAAAAAGTATTTAAATATATTCTTTATGTATATCAATAGTTAAATATTAGACAACTTCTGAAAATTAACTGTAGATTGCATATCAAAAATTAAGTAAAATTTTGAAATGCTGTTGAATTCAAGTATATGGTTATCAGTTAATTGTTAAACAAATGTCAAAAATTGACGTAGAAAACTATAAAATTCTAATACATAACAAAATCACGTCAATGTTTTCACCAGAGTATAACAAGACTTCATATTCTTCTATTTTTTTACTAAAATTTAAGTGTCTTCCTTTTCGTGATAATCAGTGAAAATTGAAGAATAGAAAGAAAGAATAGAAAACTGAAATCTTCTACATAATATTAAAATTCTTTAATTTGGAAAACTATGTCTTTTGTAAACATCCCTATTTTATGTAGATTTATTTTGGGAAAATAACTTTTTGTTTAATTATTGTAATCTTTGTATATCAACACATAGATTCATCACAGAAATTAAATTTTTAAATAAATAGTTTTTATAAATATTAAGGGTAAACATTAGCTAAGTAGCGTATGTACACACACCGTTAAATGAAACATTGTATTTCCGGAAGTGCCCCCGATGTTCGCGCCACTGGCGGTCGCGTGTTAACTGGGCATAGCAGTGCGCATGCGCCGCCTGAATGCGATATACCGACTGTGAATAGCCGATGGTAAATAGCCGACGGTAAATTGAATCCTGTCTGAAATTAATAATATTAAATGAAAATAACACAATGTAAATTTTATTTCTTTTATTACCTCATCAATACATAAATAAGTAAGACTACTACAACTAAAATTTAAATTCGAGGAAATTAACATATTAAAGCAACATCAAGGTGCCAGCTACTGCTGACCCGGTGAAACTAGCAGGTTTTTGGGTGGCTCTGGACGACGCAACGCGTGAGAACGGCTGCCTTTGAATAGTCCCCGGATCGCACAAGAACAGCGTACACAGGCGCTACATGCGAAACAAGGATCCTCTTGCTTAGGATCTCCTCATATATAACTAGGAAAAAATGAATATTTTTATTAGCGTGCTTTTAAAATAATCAGATTTAGATTATGATAAGACGAATTATTTTTGTTACCAATAACAAGCTATTCTCGCCCAAATAGTAATAGCTTTAACAGCAACAATAGGATTTGGAGAATAACATGCTTTTGAACAAAGTACTATGAGCGGACTTCCTTCTTCCATATTAGCATCACAAGTTACAGGACTCTCACTGAGAACCTACAAATATTCCATTATTTTTATTCTGTAAATGATGATATTTTTTATATAAAATTTTTGAAGTCTATAATACCTCAATAACATTCAAAGGTCTAATCAGCAAATTTTTATTTCCAGCACTATCTTGTAAGAGACTAGTTGCACTATCTATAAAAAAATCAAGAAAAATCAATATAAAAGATCAGGAAAAATATTATATACGAATTTAAAATTAAAAATATTACCAATCAACTGCTCCAATGCTCCTTGTGGCCATAGATGAGCCCCCATTTTAGCAAGACTGTGTAAAAGTTATAGAGCATGTGTTTTTATCGATGATCTAGGGTCTTCATGTAAGTAATGTAAAAGTAATGTTACTTGTGCTGGTAACATTCATCAAAGTAGCAGAAGCCAAGGTAGTTGAAGCACTCAATGTTACTCGTACAAATTCATCAGCAGGATAGCTTCCAAGCAATTCCATACACAGTTCATTTGCCTTTTATATTTGGATATTCATGATTTAAGTATTAGTTAAATTTCTTACTGTGAATTAAAAAGCTAATAAAATATCTTTGCTTACCATTGATGCAGTAGAAATATCATGATGCATGTATTGTAAGATAGGTATGAATTGTAATTCCATTGATGCTCGACCTCTCATCATGTCAGAAATTTTACTGCACATAAAAATTGCAAACAACTTTGATTGGGCAGCGAACATTTGAGCAGCATAAATAGCTGCTTCAACATGAACCAGATCATGGCAATCTAAGGACCTTCGGATGCTGTGGTGAACCTTCAGGCAGAACATTCCAAATACTTGACCGCTTGGATTTCTTTTGTCATTGTGAGACCCTGCAAGTCAAGCAGAATTTAATTGATTTTTTGTGTTACGTAAATCTTCGTGCTTAAGATAATAACGTTGGAACAATGATTGCACAACTAGAAATAATGGCTCCAAGAAACGAAACAATTAAATATAGTAAATTACAATTACTGTAAGCATTACCAAAAATTTTACTGAAAAAATCATATCAATTTATACTAGTGTTTTTTTAAGAATATTGATAAAAAAAAAGATTTAATTTACTTGTAAGCAATTAATTTTGCATGTTTGCAAATAAAGTAGTTAAAAAATTGCAAGTACCTGAGGATAAGTAATGGGGGTAAGCTTTTTGTCCTTTAGTCGCTCAATAGTTTCCTTGTCTTCACGCAAATCAAGCTTCGTACCAACCAAAATTATTGTTATGAGAAGGAGCACTCTAATCCCAACGCCTCTGAAGCGATTCCACTAAAAACCAAAGTAACAAATTTAGTCGCAATGTATAAATGTATACAGCTAGGATTCATTTTTGTTCTATAATCAACTTACGACAAATCTGTAGCAAAAGCATAAATTCCTTCAAAATTTTAAAAGCAAACTCAGCGCATCTTGAATTTGTAGATTTTTCTAGCACTACCCATGGCTGCTACATCTTCCTCATTCGTACTTTCATAAGCAATACTAGATTCAGACACTGGTTCGCAATTGTTTATTGCTGCATTGACTGATCTCTTTGGAGAGCTATTTTTAATTTGTTGAACTTCAGGAATCTTAGGCGACTTTTTTGCTGGTGTTTGTGCTGCAGTTTTATGAGATGTTGAGGGACTTCGAACCAAGGGCACTGCTGCAGCTTTTATCTTTGATCCTATGCTGGAGTCACTGTCAGATCCATCTATAATGGTGCTGCATTTGCTTACATCTGAGTCGGTAGAGGCAACAGAACTAGCTCCTTTTGTGTTGAGGTGTGAAAGGTTCAGAAGACAATGAAAGCACTTTAGATGCTCCAGAAGTTTTATTTTGTTTTTGATTCCGTGTTTTTGGTCCTTTCTTCTTAGCTTCTAGTGCAGCTTTCCGTTCAGCCATGTCTTCTCTACAGAGGCATTGCAGGTGTGTCATTTTTCACTTCTTTTGCTTCTGCTGCTGCAGCTTTTAGTCCTTTTGCTTTCAACAATTTGTCAGCATTAGTGTTTGCCTCGTGATCAGGATAATCTTTCCTGTCAATATCCGCTTTTCTTTTCCTGCCTTTCTGTGCCTTTGGACCCCAATATTTCAAAAAACTAAGCAAATACCAAAATAGAAAATTCAATTACAATGCACAGTCAATGTCTTACCCTGTTCACTTCTCAGCTGACCATTTTGCTTCGCTTGTGTTGTCGTTAAAATAAAACTTAAACTTAACACTCCCGACGGCAAGTCCAAGGAGCCCGAGGAGCCGTTTCGTGCCAGACCGCTCCGTTGTTGCCTACATCGCTGACTCGTATCCCTGCAAAGTTAATCCAGAAATACTCAATGGACAGCGGCATAGGTAGAGAATTGATAAAGAAAACCGCGACAGCGACGTCGGAGGCCTCACTCTCTCCCGCAGTCTTGTCACGAAAATGTAGCGACTAAGTAAAACACGACGATAGTGGCACGAAAAGCCTATACATGCTGTCGTCTGCACGTGCACCAGCTGCGGTAGCGGCCATGTTACTTGTATGATGTCACTTCAGTAGGGCATTCCTCCTCTTCGCTAGCAGCGACGCTGCACGCATATATACCTATATATATATATATACCGAAACAGTCTCACTTGGTCTGTAAGTATATGATTTTTTATTTAAAATGCAGAGTGACTCTACCTCGTACTCCTCTTTCTTTTTTTAACAATGTGTGCTACATTTTCGCTTTTTTTTATTTTTAAGATTACAAGCTGCCCACACCAACCATTGACGACATGACGGAGCAGGAGATTTTGGAGGTGCGCCGCTTTTTGCCGCTGCTAATGGAGAAGGAGGTCGTGAAAATGCACGAGGAAGGATTTTCGCTGTCCAACTATCCTCCTCACGACCGAGAGACTCAAGCTTTCAGGACGATAACTCACAGCTTGAGTTGCATTGCCGGCCACACATGGAGAGGTAAGTTGTTATTGTTTTTTCCCTGTTCTGTTTTTCTTGCTGTACTGTCACTGCATGCTTTTGTCGGTTCGTCTGATCATATTTCAAATTTTTTCGCGAATATATGTATAACGTATATATTTATATGTGTACGTGTGTGCATGTGTGTGAGTTTGTGCGCGTATAAAATATTGCAGTTGTGTATTGTGTGTTTCTGCTTTTGTTTCAGTGAGGCAAGTAAAGAAGGTGTGGGAATTCATGCGGGAGCAGTACAGGATCATAGCAAAATTCCTTCGCAGGAACTACTTACAGCCCAAGGACCTAGATCCAGTAGATTGGTGCCTTTATAATGATTTCCAAAATATCGCTTTTCTATTGTGATGTGATGTCATGTGCATGTGAAGTGTAAAAAAATTGAATGAAATTTAATGTGTACTAAAAAATTGTATTTTAAAAATATAAATCAATGAAACCAACTCTTCAATACACCGAAAAAAGTCAGTAAGGTTTATCACAAATGTTTTGGAATTACAATTTATTTAATTTTGAATATTGCGACGTGTCGTTAGAATAACGACACGTGATTACAACACATAATTTCGAGCCGTTGACTGCCGGATGTATTTGTGATAAATGCATCGGAGAATCAACAACGGTGAATTGTATTTTCTGTTATCCGGTACGCCTGGGGTTCCTAACCTCACCCGTCAGCGCCGGAGCCAGAGGTGGCTCCCCGGTACTGACGGAAAGAGCACACTCGCGGACATAGCGCCAATGCGACCCAGCAGAAACCCTGGGTCGCTGTTATATCGGCAGAACCATCGTGCCTGTTGCTGGTGACGGCACCAGGAGGCTTCGCGTTGTCCTCGGGGATACGAGGAGATCCGCGCGTGATAGCAACGAGACCGCAACTGACCGTGGCGCATCCTTGCCGCGCATCTCGCTCGCAGAAATATTCGTACGAGTAGGTAAGCGTCGAGCCGCGAGCATATAGCAGCCGTGATAGGGTATAGCCGCGGAGAGAGGTAACGCGCGCGGGAGCCTCGACGAGAGAGAGAGAGAGAGAGAGAGAGAGAGAGAGAGAGAGAGAGAGAGAGAGCCGCGCAGCTGACACTCGCATACAGTAGGCGTAAAGGCCCGTCGACACTTGCGAGCGTTGTTGGAAGATATGGCGCGTCGCCACTAGCAGTTTCCGTACTATTCGTTATCGTCGCGGATGATCGCGTTAGATGGCGTCAAGATGAGACACTAGAGCCCATTTCGTAATTGGTGTCGCAGGACGCCATTAATATTCATTATGACTCGCATTCTTTCGCACGGGAGAAATAATATATAGAGGGCGTTCCGAAGGCGTCTTTTCCGGAACGCGCAGGGTCGCGTGCCGCGAGGAAGCTTCCTCATCAGTCAATTCGCCCTCAACCCTGGAGCAGAACAGTTGGAGCAGTCGAAGTAGTAGTCCGTCGTCGTAAAGTCGTAGAGTCATACGTATGGAGTTGTCGAGTCGCGAGTTCATAGAGTCGCGAGTGTTCGCGTAAACCACGACGGAAGCTGTCACGAAAGAGATCGATTTTCTCGCCGTTTTGTTGTGGTACGAATCGCGCAAAATAAGCCATCAAGTATTGTCTGTTCGGTTAGATGACGCGATCGCGGAGTCTGGATGGAGAGAGGTAAGGCGAACGGGACAAATTATATTTTGGATCGTGGCGCCAACAAGTCGAGGCCTACATAATACAAAGAGGATTTTTGAGCCGTATGTTGATCGCTAAGCGATCCAGATATCGTGAAGAAGTTACGTAGTGCCGCTATTGATCGCCAAGCGATCCAGCTTTACACCAAAAAGGTTTTCGAGCCGCTGAGAATCGACGACGATCCAGCAACGGTCTCGGGTAATGCGTAACGCCGCTGTTGATCGCTAAGCGATCCAACTTCCTCCAGAGGAGGTATTGAGCCGCTGTCGATCATGCGATTCAGTATGTTCGAGTGACATTAGGTCGAGACGCCGTTGACTCGCTAAATCCGGCAACCCGATTCCCCATAAAGCGTTGGTGTGGCGTCGTCGCTGATCGAGCGATCGCCGCGTTCCGTTCCCGGCGAGTATTAGTCGCGGTTCCACAATACGGATAGCCGTTGTTTCAACCGCGACGGAAGCGCTCTATATCGAAGGGTTGTCGCAACGTTCTAGGAGATTTTCGCGCTTTTCAGCACGTAATCCCACAGCAGGGAGACGACAGCGAGAACGGAATTATCAGCGAGGCCAGAGAGCAAGTCTAACGGTTAGACGCCATTTTGAGGGACGCCGCGTCCTTTGAACGCGACGCTGACGCCATACTTGGGCGATACGATACGGGTTGTAGAGTCACGACAAAGCGGTTGATCTTGTTCTATTTATAGTCGAAGCTCGTTGTTTATTAAGTCAATCCCATTATCGATTGTGACAATTGTTATTTACTGACGGCGTGTAGCAGCAAGTAATATCGCGCGTTTGATTCCAAGATACATTATTACGGGTAAAATTGTATTCAGACCAAGTCTGATCCGAACTGGGGGTTGCAGAATATACGAATATTGTTATCCAGATTAAACAGTGTGTAATAAGCTTTATTTCTACACCTCTGCCACGCCAGGCGTACCTGTTCCCATACCTACACGTTGTCCCCTTCTGTAGATGTAAGAGTCCACGGTACGCAAAGCCATTATTTCTAATAGAGATATGCCGATTCAGCTTGCATATGCGAACCAGCATAGGTTGAGGACCGAAGCTGAGTGAAGGAGAACAGTTGCCATCGACGAAAAAGTTTTCTCCACTGCCAAAGACGGTAAACAACTATTTTAAATAATTTTTTAAAATGTGCTGTATGGTGGCGCAAATTTTAAATTTACTTTTATTTTTTTTTATTTAACTTTTTTTTATTTTTTGTTTAAAAGGGAGATACTCAGTTTGGAGGCTTGATGGCACACGTTACGAGCCTCAGCATGTCATCCCTAAGAGAGAAAGTGGCAGGCACACTAGAGCATATTGGGCCTGGATATCTGGTGACGGCCCAGGAGATTTAGTTCCAATTGAGAGAAGACTAAACTCTGAAACATACGTTCAGATATTGAACGATTATCTGCTCCCTGGTGTAAATGCCAGATATCCAGGAAATGAGCCTGTATTTGTGATCGAGGATAACAGCCCTATAGATACGGCGAGAGTAGTTGCTGAATGGTACGCGGACCATCCGAAAGTACAGCGGCTCAACCATCCTCCCAGATCACCAGATCTCAATTATATTGAGAATATGTAGGACAGAATGACTCGAGATTGGGTACCGCAAGCAGCTCCAAATGGTGAGGACTTGCATAGAAGAGTTCGCCAAAGTTGGGATGCATTGCGTGAGCAACCTCAATTTTCTAAAATCTAGCCACATTCATGGGACGTCGACTGCAACAAGTGATTGACGCTAATGGATCATATATCCATTATTAAAACGGTAAATAGGATTTTCACATTAGAATTTATTAGATAGTTTTATAATAGTAATCGATAATATTATTTTTAATAGCCTGCTAGTGTAAATAGTTGTAAATAAGAAGATTTTGTTAATTTTTGTTCTTGGGACTAACTTTCAAATAATGAAACTACTGCATAGTATATAAGTATTTCAAAATTTCGCGGGCATATAACGATGGATCGTCATCGCAGAACAACATGGCCGCCACCGCTGCGGTTGCACGTGCAGACGACTCCATGGTGTGCAGCAGACATACAGCACATTGGCTCAGCGCGCTTATCGTTTGCAAGGTTTATAAGTACGACGCATGTGTGCTGCAGCTGCATTCAACACTAGAACTCCTACATTTCAAAATGTGATAATTCGCAGTCTGAACAGTTTGAAGTTCGTACGAATTGCCGTCGGGAGTGAGGCATGCTCTGCCTGCGAAGTCTGGATGAGAACCAGGGGAGGAAGCTGCGATGTCAGCGGACGTGGTGATTAGTGATAAGGAGATTCTTGTTATCGTCGTCGGTCTTTTCGATACCCAGCCTCTTCTGGAGGTCAGCAACGTTCACCTGAGCAGTAGCCTGGCTCATGCTGTCGCCCTGCAGTTCCTTGGAGATCTGCAGATGCAGTTTAGTGTTTAATAGAAAGCCTGCTCGTGAAGTTTAATTTGAATGAAGCCAGCTGGTCAGGACCAAAAGCTGCAGCAGCAGAAGCTAAAGAAGTGAAAAATGACACACGTGCAATGCCTCTGTACAGAGAAAAAATGCCAGGACACCGAAGAATATCGCCCAAAACCGTTTGAGATCACAATCTGAGACCATGTTGTAAAACGAAGAGCAGAGTGCATTGCAGTCGTTGGCGTCTAAGTTTCCTTCTGAAGAAAAATTGAGGGTAATCAACAAGAATGCAGCGAATCCTAGGCTTTCCGGGGACAAAACTCCTGTTACTCATCTCTGCACCCCCAAAACTGCAAGGTCTGGTGCTAGCTCGGCGCACAAACTTGGAAAGCGCTTTTTCAGTGACAATGCTTTGCCACAAATTCCAGACTGCTTCAATTCAGTGCATCTGTAGATACCAAGAGCAAAGACTGACAATGGAATTGACGAACAAAGTGTAATAGAAGGAGAGAGTAGTAGTTTAACTGTGGAAGTTAGATTCAGGCCATTAAGTTTTATGTAAGTTGAATTTTTGTTTTAACTCTTATGATTTTGTACGGCTCTCAAAGTATGCACAATATATATATATATATATATATATATATATATATATATATATTCTATTCTATTCTAATATTTTGATTTATTTTATAGGGAACAAACTGAACCAAAGATAATGTCTATTGTCGAAGTTCCTGGTCAAAACATAGTAGTTGACTGTGATACGTCCCAACATACTTTAATGCATGATCATTGTTTCATTTCTCACAATGATCATCTGAAGCCTGATCATGCCAGTCAAGAAACAGTATTCAATAGTTGGTAATATGCATTCGGCTTACCATTTTCATTCATTCATCATTTTTTTTATTTATCAAGTAAATGCATTAAAAAATATTAATTTTATGCATTCATTCTTTATATGATTACGTTCAACAAAAATAGGAGAACAATGTGAAGCCATTGTGAGATTTCTTAGACTGTTTGTAGTATCCCTTTCCAATATTGATAAATTCGTCTCTACTGAAACTAGCAGATGTTTTTCGCGTGAATGTCATGTTTCACCATGTCTTGGCAGCAAAGTCATCCAGTCAAGTAACATTAGATTCTCTGGACATGACAAGATACTTCTTACAAGTTGAAGCAGCTATTTATGCTGCTCAAATGTTCGCTGCCCAATCAAAGTTGTTTGCAATTTTTATGTGCAGTAAAATTTCTGACATGATGAGAGGTCGAGCATCAATGGAATTACAACTCATACCTATCTTACAATACATGCATCATGATATTTCTACTGCATCAATGGTAAGCAAAGATATTTTATTAGCTTTTTAATTCACAGTAAGAAATTTAATTAATACTTAAATCATGAATATCCAAATATAAAAAGCAAATGAACTGTGTATGGAATTGCTTGGAAGCTATCCTGCTGATGAATTTGTACGAGTAACATTGAGTGCTTCAACTACCTTGGCTTCTGTTACTTTGATTAATGTTACCAGCACAAGTAACATTACTTTTACGTTACTTACATTAAGACCTTAGATCATCGATAAAAACACAAGCTCTATAACTTTTACACAGTCTTGCTAAAATGGGGGCTCATCTATGGCCACAAGGAGCATTGGAGCAGTTGATTGGTAATATTTTTAATTTTAAATTCGTATATAATATTTTTCCTGATCTTTTATATTGATTTTTCTTGATTTTTTTATAGATAGTGCAACTAGTCTCTTATAAGATAGTGCTGGAAATAAAAATTTGCTGATTAGATCTTTGAATGTTATTGAGGTATTATAGACCACAAAAATTTTATATAAAAAATATCATGATTTACAGAATAAAAATAATGGAATATTTGTAGGTTCTCAGTGAGAGTCCTGTAACTTGTGATGCTAATATGGAAGAAGGAAGTCCGCTCATAGTACTTTGTTCAAAAGCATGTTATTCTCCAAATCCTATTGTTGCTGTTAAAGCTATTACTATTTGGGCGAGAATAGCTTGTTATTGGTAACAAAAATAATTCGTCTTATCATAATCTAAATCTGATTATTTTAAAAGCACGCTAATAAAAATATTCATTTTTTCCTAGTTATATATGAGGAGATCCTAAGCAAGAGGATCCTTGTGCGCGCCTGTGTACGCCGCTCTTGTGCGATCCGGGGGCTATTTAAAGGCAGCCGTTCTCACGCGTTGCGTCGTCCAAAGCCACCCAAAAACCCGCTAGTTTCACCGGGTCAGCGGTAGCTGGCACCTTGATGCGCTTTAATATTTTAATTTCCTTGAATTTAAATTTTAGTTGTAGTACGCAGTAGTCTTACTTATTACGCATGCGTACTGCTATACCCAGTTAACACGCGACCGCCAGTGGGGCGAACATGGGGGGCACTTCCGGAAATACAATGTTTCATTTAACGGTGTGTGTACGTACAAACATGAATATCTTTTAATTAATGTGAAAAAATATAATTTTTTTTGACACTAATCGTACAAGATTATATGTATAAAAATGCCCAATAGAAATTATCAGATATTGTCCAGATTACATGATGCTAGGGATAACCATGATAAGAAACATAAAAGAGATATTAGATACATATGTATATCACAATATATTACAGTAAATAAGTTGATATTTCTGGTCTTTATAACATATATACACCTAGTGCTCTCATCCGTAGACAATGTCCCGTCGTCCTGGCAGTCGTCCTGGCACCTGGGCATCGTCTACGAGATATGACAGATATTCGACGATAATTTTGATCGAGATCCGGTGCTCTCATCCGTAGACGATGTCCCGTTGTCCTGTCAGTCGTTCTGGCACCTGTACATCGTCTACGAGATATGATAGATATTTGATAGAGATATGATAGAGAGTGATTTCGATCGATATCGGATGTACTCATTCCTAGTTGACATCCTGTCATCGTAAGGGACTTTTTAGACTAAGTATATATTTCATTTCAAACCATTGTCACGTGTGTACACACGTCACGGATTTCTAATTACTATAAGAAGACGAGTAGAAGAGTGCAATGCGGTGGCGGCCGTTGCGCGACGACAGAAGGTCTGCCTTCCAAGCCAGAGGATCTCGGTTCAAGCCCGGGGTCCGTCACTTTTCGTTGCACTTTTGACTAGTAACATAAGTAATTTATTTTTAATCTTCGAGTTCACGCCCTTGTACTTATCCAGGGTTTCGGTCATTTCCCTGGCCATTTCTCTTACCTCCCGTATCTTGTCACGCAAGCTGGCATGGGCTTGTAGCCATTCCCTTGTGGTCTTTGCCTACCGTTCCACTCTCATATCGGTATCCTGCAGCACTCATGGCACTACATATAGTGGTACTGCTGCTTGATTTGTGGATTGGATATCCACCGTCTTGTGTTGTTGGCACCCTTAAGGTCTCCACTTTCAGGTTCTCTTATGAGTTTCCCCCGAGTTCGTTCGTGGTTCCCATGTTATAAGAATTTTTCTTCATTCTGGCATGTGTCCAACCTCCTGGAGCCTTTCTACAATAGGTTCAGTTCAGCTGTTCAGCTTGTTCAGTTCAGCTGTTCAGTCGTGTCTTGTTCAAAACGTAGCAAAGAGGCGGGCCACTATCTGTATATTAGACATTCATGACTGTAAAACGGCTTTTTAAATTAATTGAATTTTGTAATAAAATATGGCGCTTTTTTGCTACGTTTATATTATAGTTCGATTAGAACTTAAAATATACTATTTAAATGCGAAATTCGATTAATTTAATAGACAAATCAACAATCATGAATGGTAATCATATAGATAGTGAACCTCTTCTTTGCTACGTTTTGAACGAGCGGAACAGCTGAACTGAACCTATTGTATAAAGGCTCCTGAATCCCCCCGTCTGTGGGGGCAGCTGACATGGACCTAACACATTACTGTAGGCGGTGCCAGACTTGGTACATTATGCCATGGTACATTATAGCACGCGCTATCGCACTAGACCACCTTTACGCTTTCGAGCCTCCTACTCCGTACAAAGGTGCTCGGCTTTCTGGAGAGTTTCCAGCGGATGTCACACAATATAACGCACTTGCTCAAGCCGGTTAACTGATAGTAGCTAGGTAACTGACCTTTCGTCTTGCTGTCAGCGGGAGTCAAAGATGGTTCGGGTCACTTCGGCACGCGACCGTAGGTTTCAGAAAGAGACCGTTAGATCACCTTTCTATCCAGGATCTCCTTTTGGCAGCTCACAGGTCGCATCACGTGGTAAACGCGACGGTCTGGAGCATATTTTATTTCTGCTCTACCGTCCGAGGTGTGTGTCTCGGCGAGCACTCCCCCATCCGCCACTCGGGGGACGCGCCACATACGGGGTGTTAGGCTTCCCCACGTGGAATGAATTTGTTTAACATGTACTTTTTTATAACTATTTTCTCCGTAAAGAATAAAAACCAGGATCAATTCCTTTAGTATTATAATATAAAACACTCTATAAAAAATAAATCCTTTGGTAAAGAATAAAACTCGTCATTAATTATTTTAAAATGGCAGAGCGAAATTTTATTCTTCACAAAAAATTAAACTTTGAGATTTATTATTTACAAAAGAAAAAATTGTGCTATTTATTCTTTTGAAATGGTGAACCAAAATTTCATTCTTTGGAAAAGATTAAATTGTGTAATTTATTCTTTTAAAATGGCGAAAAATATCGTATATCATGAAATATTAAATGAATAATATACTAATAAAATGTCAGTTATTGAGGAATGATGTGAATGGATTCGCAGCACACAGATAATTTAAGTATACTTTAATATAATAGTTGAAGTAGATACAAAAATTAACTTTTGAAAAAGTAAAAGGTTAGGCGAGTTTGATATATTCCGCAACGAAATTACAGATAGAAAAGAACTGAGATCAATCAAACAAAGTCAAGTTTATCATATTTAATCGTAATGAAGCGAGGAGCAACTCTCAAGATAATTACTATTTAACTTGCCATGTCCGTTTCAT
>QLYP01000082.1:515715-581040 GCA_016647725.1 Nasonia giraulti
CATGGCAAGTTAAATAGTAATTATCTTGAGAGTTGCTAAAATAGTAACAGGAGTGGCAGTATCACCGGTCGGATTATCGAGTGGCTCGACGTGAGGACGACAACCACAATATCGATTTATTATTTTTTTCCGGTTACGAATTTAGCGAACGACAAGATAAGCAGGATTTGTGTCATCTTTTTGTTTTCTTTTTTTTTCACCTCCTGCTACTTGTCGCGCCGTCTGGGGACACAACGGCGTAAGCGAGCGTAACGGACAGCTAGGAATTGCGAAACACATGCACACGCGCGCTCGACTCTAGTGAGCAATACTTGTTGCTAAAGCGTGCGCAAAATAAATAAATCAGAAGAAACCCAGATAATGTTAAACGGCATGGAAGACGACGTTGGAAACTGGGTACTGAACCTCACCAGGGGCGAGCTGCGATAAACATTGTCGAGCCTACGACTAAGGCAGGACGGAAATGCAGAAGACCAATGGGTGCGTCTGCACAGGTGGCTGATGGGCGAATATGACTCGTCAATTGGGATAGCTTCCGAGAGAAAGCAGAAGAGGCCGAAACTGTACTGGCGAGCAGTCAAGAGTACCGCGTGCCACCACCACCCGAGCAGACTATGCTAGCATCACTAGCGTATGTCTCACCGACGAAACTCAAACCAGCCACAGCACCACCAAAAGTCGCAGCAGTCGAACTTGCACAGGCGAACGACGGAAAAGCGCAACTGGCAGAAATGTTTAGCAGAATGTTGGACGAAAGGCTGACAAAATTCAAGAAGGAAATACGATCAGAAAGCGAGCGCAGCAACAGGTACGAGCAGAAGAGACACAGCACGCATCAGAACAAACACCAGGGCAGTAAGCCGAAGAGCGAGGCGCTGTGTTATAACTGCAACAAACCCGGACACATTAAGCGAGATTGTCCGGAGGGAAAAGAGGAAGCGATCGCGTGAGGACGGTCGACACATGCTCGCAAAACTCCAAGAAGACCGAAAAGGCGGTGAGTAGGAGCGCTAGCCCTAGAGTCACCAGGGCAGATAAGAAAGTCTCTGCAGCACAAGCTTCAAGAGCAGAAAAGAGGAGTGTACGCCTCGGAGAAGCGTGCGCGGGAGAACTGCGCACGGCGAGCGGAAACTCGCCTGAGAAGCAGGAACGATACGGCGCAATAGTAGCGCCGAGTCCGAAAAAGAAGAATAAAGCGCAGACGGCGGGCGAGAGCATGCTAAAGCCCGCCGCGCTTTCATCACTGTCAGCAGCAACAGCTGACGAGGAGGATGAGGCGGGCCAGGGTACGCAGGTACATAAAGAGCCCGGCAGAAGCGAGCGAGAGACGGACGACGTAATCGACTCGATTCTGGAGAATCAAGCGGGAGAGGAAGATAACCTCCCAGGCGACGAGGACAATCCCCAGGAGAAACGCTGGAGGGTGGAAGCAAGGGTCGGAAGTTTTCGATTCTGCGCCTTATAGGACAACGGCGCATCTCGCGTATGCATGGGTCCGATCGGACTGCAGCTAGCGAGCGCACTGGGACGACAACTCATGCCGGGCCACGGTCGCGGCACCAAACTAGCAGACGGTAGCTACACGAGGATCGTAGGCTACGTCTGGCTGCCCTTCAGAGTCGGCAATGTCGAGAAGGAAGTCCGCGTGGCGATAATACCGGACCTTCCTACGGACTGCATTGTCGGCGTCAACTTTATGCTAACATTCAAGGCAGTGTTAGATCCTACAACATCAAAGCTGCACTTCAAGGAGAATAAAGCATATGTCAACGTCGAGTTGGCGGCGGTGGAAGGAGGCGCGCTAACTCTAGCCTCCATGGGGCTAGCGGATGTAGAAGAGCAGCAACGAGAAGCGCTGCGAGCGCTCCTCGACAAAATTATTGGCCCGGAGACAGGAGAGATAGGATGCACGATGTGGATAGAATACCACATTGAGGTGCAAACTATAAGGCCAATAAAGCAGAAACATTTTCCGGTCTCCAGGAAAATAGAGAAGGAAATGCACGAGCAGGTGAGAGCCATGCTCGCGGCAGGTATAATCGAGCCATCGAACAGTGCTTTTGTGAGCCCAGTGGTGATGGTGAGAAAAGCGAACGGAAAATATCGCTTTTGCGTCGACTTTAGGAAAGTCAATGCGATCATACGAAATGACGCTTCCCCTTTGCCACAGATGAATGCAATACTGAGGAAATTGCAGCAAGCGCGCTACATCTCTACGATTGATTTGAGTAGCGCGTACCACCAGATACCGCTGAGCGAGGAGAGCAAGCAATATACAGCTTTCACGGTGCCTGGGATGGGGCTTTTTCACTTCAAGCACTTACCTTTCGGCTTATCAGAAGCGGGAGCTACGTTTCAAAGGCTGATGGATAAAATAATTACGCCAGAGCTGCAACCGCACGCCTTTTCTTATTTAGATGACGTGATTGTCGCGACAGAAACGTTCGAGGATTACGTTAAAGTCCTCGAACGCGTGTTAAAAAGAATTAAGGAAGCAGGGCTGACTGTCAACAGAGAGAAGAACGTGTTCTGCAAAGAAGAGGTGAAATACCTCGGCGTCCTCGTAAACAGAAACGGCTTCAGGCCAGATCCGGAGAAGATCGTTCCGATAGTGAATTTTCCACAGCTAAAGAATCTAAAACAACTGAGGCGTTTCCACGGTATGGCCTCGTGGTATAGGCAATTTCTAGAGGGCTACGCAGCGTTGGCCGAGCCACTAACTCGGCTAACAAGAAAAGATCAGCCGTTCGCATGGGGTGAAGACTAGCAGTCAGCGTTCGATACGATAAAAGCTCTCGTCGCCTCGGCACCAGTACTGCACCAGTCCAGATTTCGACCAGCAATTCGTCATACAAACCGATGCGAGTGATACGGGTCTCGGTGTTATATTGACGCAAAATATAAATGGACAGGAGCGAGTTCTTGAGTTCGCCAGCCGAGTGCTCACGCCAGCTGAAAGAAACTATACAGTCAGCGAGCGGAAGTGCTTAGCCATACTGTTTGCGGCACGCAAGTTTCGCCAGTACATAGAAGGCTACGAATTTAAGGTAATAACAGACCACAGCAGTTGGAGGTGGCTGTGTAATCTGCGCAATCCAACAGGCAGATTGGCTCGCCGGGCACTCGAGCTGCAAGGACACAAATACACAATCGAACATCGGAAAGGCGCCGACCACCATGTGCCAGATGCTCTGTCTCGGATGTATGAAGAGACAGAGCCAGAGATAGCAACAGTGAGTCAGGATCCGCAACCCCAAGACTGCTGGTATAATGACCGGTTCAAAGCAGTCAAGGAGAAACCAGAAAATTTTCCGGAATGGAATATTGTGGGGGGGGGGCGCCATGGGAGACGACGATGATGCCTGGAAGCTCGTCGTCCCGGCGGAAAAACGACGGCAAGTGCTGCAAGAATGTCATGATCAGCCGACGGATGGACATTTCGGCCGCAAAAAAACATACAAGAGAATGACGGAAAAGTATTTCTGGCCAAGAGTGTATACAGACGTAGCAAGATACGTACAACGCTGTTGACTCTGCCAGCTGGGAAAAGTAGAACAGCGCGCACCGCAGGGGTTTATGGGCAAGTGCGTAGTGCGAAAACCCTGGCAGTGGGTGGCAGGGGAAATCATGGGCCCCTTGCCAAAGTCAGCCAAAGGTCATGACTATGCACTGGTCTTCCAGGATCTATTCATTCGGTGGATAGAGTGCATACCTCTCAGAAAAGCAAACCGCAAATCGATACTCGCAGCACTGAAAGAAAGAGTCATTCTGAGATTCGGAGCGCCCGAGATCTTTCATTCCGATAATGGCACCGAATTCAGAAATAAAACGATAAACGAGTACCTGGCGGCGCAGGGCACTCAGCATTCGTACTCGCCACCATACCACCCGCAAGCTAACCCGGTTGAGCGAGTAAACCGAACGCTCAAGAGGGAGATCGCCGCGTTCGCAGAAGAAAATCATAGATCGTGGGATGAGCACCTCAGCGAGATCGCATTCTCGTTTAATACCGCGGTACACGAGGCTACGGGTGCCTCGCCTGCAATGATGAATTTCGGCAGATAACCAGCGATGCCAGCGTCGCTCAGAGCAAAAGAAGACCAAGAAGCGGCGCGGCAGGGAGCTGTAGGTGATTGGCAAGCCCGCCTCGCCAAGCTACCAGCTTTACACGAGCGAGCGAAAACCCTGTTTGGCGAGGCGCAGGGTCGCCACGCTTCATATTTCGTCACCGAGCAGCGACCTTCAAAGTCGGCAATATCGTCGCCAAGAGAAGGCACGTACTGTCGTCAGTCGCCGGCGGAATAGTAGCGAAACTAGCCTTGCCGTATGTAGGCCCGTACACCATCACCGCACAGGTCGGCTCGAACACATTCGAGCTAACCGACAAAGACGGAAAAGTCGAGAAGCTGGTACCGGCGGAAGAGATGAAAATCTTCTATGATACGGCAGAGGACGAGGCAGGCGACGAATTAGACGACGAAGGGGATAACGACCAAACCCGACCACCGAGGGATGATAGCGAAGCAGAGGCGACACGCGACCCGCCTGCAGCGTGCGGAGACGAGCCTGAGCTCGAACGGTCGGATGTAGGGACGGGGGGGATAAGCGTGACAAAGGTACGAGAAAGCGTGTAACCGCGCCAGCGGGCGCGTGCGGCGGCAGAGCAGCGAAAGGCTCAGTAGGAGCGGCGGGGGAACCTCCTTGCCGTCCGCGCGGAAGACCGCGAAAGATTGTAACGGCAAGCGAGCCGCCGGAAAAACAGCGAATTGTCAAGCGCAAGCCCGGCCGACTGAAGGGCTCAGTCAAAGCGAAAGTTAGTGATGAGACGGAAAAATCACCCCGAATGACGCGTGCGATGAATCGCGCCGCGCATGCATGAACGCATAATCTTTTATATTCTCGATAACTAGCTTTCATTACCATAATCGTCACCCTTCTCTTTTCTCCTTTTACCCGAACAGCCGAAGATGGAATCAGCAGAGAAGAGCCTCGAAGAAGAAGCACGTCGTGAAACTGGGACGGCGCGTATGCTGCGTCTCGCGGCCGCGACGGGCATTGGATGGCCCGCAGCCCACTCGGAGGTAGTGCTGCAAGCATTCTCGGAGCTGGTGACCCTCTCCGAGGTGGCGAGCCGCGCCCGAGAAGAGGCTGAACAAGCGGTTGGTGAATGGGCCGAAAAGGAGGCTGAGGCCCGGGCCACTGACTAGGCCGAGGACGACCTCGACGAGACGGCTGCCACGGTAATCGAGAGAGGTGGCCGCCCGACTGTAGACTCGCCGGCGGACGAACAGGCGAACGAAGAGACAGGAGCCTGGGGTGTAACCCCTGAGCCATCAACACCGGGAACGAGCTCTCTCGGCGAGGAAGAGCGCGCTGACAGCTGGGTGGAGCTGCGCAAGGAGTTGCGCATCTTGAGGGACATGATCCAGGAGTCGGAGATCTGGGAAGTGGACCTCTTTACGCGCTTCGATGCGTACCTCCAGGCTGCCGGATCGCGGGCCGACCCAGAGGCACGGGTGTGGGCCCGCCGGATCAAAGATCGGCGGGAGGAGCAGGTCCTCCTTGCTGGGGCTCAGCGACGGAGGAACGACCGTCGCGCTCGCGCTCATCGCGAGACCATTTCATGCGTGAGGCGACGTTGCCAACTCGGCGGTATTTGGGAAGCGCGCGGTACAGACAGGAAAAGGCGCTAGGACGACCTAGACGTACGCGAGCTGTTTTATACCGGTGCATCACCCGCGATATCCGCTTGAGACGAGAGAGAACAGCGACGGCCCGAGATCACTTTCTGGAAGAAACACCCGAGACACCTTCACCTGGAACATCAGGGGGACTTTCTCCGTCGGCGACCGACGGACACGCGGCGACCGAGTACTTCACGCGCGCGTCGACTGCTGTAAATCCGTCATATTAGCTATTGCGCAATATATGAACAACCGAATCGGCTGTAGACGCCGAGGCCGAGACTCGCTGTCACCGAGTCGTCGGCTCGTCTCCGGTACGAACCGCGACTGCGAACTCGTCCTCTCGCGACGCGTGATCTATTGTACTAATATAATACAGAATATAGACATCTTTTCATGATACACGAATGCACGAGTGTTTATTCCATATTCCCGTCGCGTCCTTCCGACGAACCCGGGCAGAGTAAAGTCGGTTACATCTCGGCGCGGCTACAGAACGCGCGCCTATCCGGAGACTCTATACGGGAAGAAAGCGCGGCGTGCTTCTCACGCCGCGCAGTTGTACACCGAGGCAACTCGGCTGCATAGTACGGAGTCGCCATTGCACAGACGGCTAACGTCCGTCTTCGACTCCAGCATCATCGAGGGATAGCCGTGCGGAGATAAAAGAGTGAGTAATCCCCCTCGTTGACGCGACGGCATCTTCGCGGCTGTCGCACTAAAGCCCAGTTGCCCTGTGACAATTCCTGGACACCAAAAACCACGGAGCGTACCACCTAGACCTCGTCATCGGCCACCCTGTACACCTAAACACCGCTCTTGAATGATTTTTATACCTATAATATAAACTCTTAATTTAATAGGACGCTGCAGAATATTTTTTTGTATGTAACCCCGCAATGATATGACGAATGTGAGGATATGTAAAAAAGGTGGAAAAGCAATTCCCTATCAATTTTTATGCGCAACTAACTTCACCGTCCTTTCACATTGGAGAAAAAGATAAAGATTTGAGCAAATCATATACAACATTGTTTATATTATATAAATGACAGCGTTTTTTTGAAAACTTCTATTAAAAATCACTGATTAGCACATAAATGTAATAATATATAAAAATTACTTAGAAACAATTATGGAAAGATCGCTTTTCTTAAAAATAAAATCTCGGATACCAATATAGAAGTAAATAGTGTCGCGGGCGCCAAAGCTTCGTCTGCTTCTCAAACTTGCCTTCGTGGCGCTACCGCGCCACTTGATAAATTAATAATACACAAATAAATCATCTCTTATTTTAGATATATATGGGCAGCGTGTAAATAATGTGCTATGAATTATAAATAATAATAAAAAAATAAAATATGTCAGTTATTGAGAAAAGATGTGAATGGCTTCACGGCACACAGGTACATTAAGCACTCTAATATAATAGTAGATTGTTTGGAAATGTCTTTCAGAAAGTCTGAGGGGGCATGTTTAAGGTACATTTTAAGCCTGGGTAGAGTAAAGAAGACGGTCCGGATCTTTCACAAAGCCGTAGCAAGTGACTAAAAACACTTATTTATATAGTAAAATGTCATGAATTTTGGTGAGTGATTTTGTATGGTATATATGTATATGATATTTTTTAGTATAAATAGAGTATTGTAACGGGGTGAGACGACGTGAGAGGAGAGAATCACAAAAGGAGACGCCGGGACCGAGAATCGATCCGGCGCTCCCGAGATCTCTAGGCGCGCGTTCTACCGCTTGAGCCAACGCCGCCCTATTTCGTCACTCTCTATCCTGCCTCGATTACCGGCGTGGCGAGGGACGTTGTTCCTCGTTACAGTATATTGTAAATACTTTAGGTAGGTATTTTTTGTTTTCTAATTTACATGAAGAAAAAAAATTGTTATTAAACAAATATTTTTTCTTTGTTTTTCTTTGCAGGATTTAATCCAGGCTGGACCCCTTAACTCGGCTTACAAAGAAATCAACCTGCTTTAATAAGGGCTGGGAGCGACAATGTCCTGCATTGGCTGAATTTTTTCGAAACCTTCTGCATACACTGCGATGCCTCAGGCACTGTTACGTCATAGGTTAAATAAAAAATAATAAAAATTTAAATAAAATAAAATAACGACGCAGCTGCGTGACAAAAAAAATTATATATTCCGTAGAGCTTATGAACAGGCGAGCCTCCGGATAGCGCAATTAGGCAGTCCGAAGAAATAGCCATTATGAGCGCGCAGGTACAGCGATCATGATCGGTGTATGGCAGGCAGCGGCCCTATCTTAGAATTTGTGCGCAGAAAAACCAAAGTATCTGGAGAAATTGCGAGTGACAATCTGGCGCTTCGAACTTTGTTTGTGCTGCGTCGCAGGATGCAAAGCTGCGCAAAGCAAATTTAATATTTAAAAAGTAGACTATTTATAATAAATAAAATAAAAATTAAGATTCATATAAACTATGGACAGTTGAAAAGTATTAAGCTGCAACTGTGCATATTTTATTTATTTTAAAGATGTAGAACTCGTATTCGTGGCGTTGAAAGAAATGTATACTCACACAGGTTTTACGATATGTTTTTAGTTTAATTAGATAGTTTATAAAACAAAACTAGTTAGAAATAGCAGTTAAGTTATAATAGATTTGAAATCGATCGCGATAGTAAATTAGAATCATAGTTGATAATTGTTATTATATGTAAGCAAATATTGTAAAATTTAGAAATAATTAGAATTAAACTTTAAGAAAATTAGAAATAGTACAGGGAGAGCCATCTAGCGGAAAATCGGCAGGGCTAGGAAAATAGCGTGGGTGAGACCGAAGGTGGAGCGGAAGAAGATCGGAAGAGGCACCAAGCGGAAAGCAGCGATGCTCTATGTCGATGACCGATATAGAGGGCGCAAATGCGGACTCAAAGGGATGGGCCTATGAAAAAGATGCGACGCGAGGGCGAAGGGAAGAAAAACGTATAGAGAAAAGTTCAGTCTGGTATGAGAGGCTCGTCGAGGAGTTAAGCCGAGGTGGCTGCTCCCAAGCATAATTCTAAGTTTTAAATTTTGTATTTTTTCAAGCCGTGGTGGCTAAAGTGTGGACAACAATTTTCAAAGATTTCAAAATATACATTACTAAAACATACTTGTAGTAAAGTTTTATTTAATTATTTCTCGGACATATATCAATCACTAAAAACTTTATTATTTATCAAAAACAAGAAGGAAGGAGTTTACAATCCAGTAAACTCAGAATTTGCTACAATCTTCTAAAAGAAAAATAAGTGCAAATTATATAAGTTAATTAATGAATATTTAAAGGTTTGGGAATTAGTAAAGTGAGCAGGCTTTAAACGCTGCCGCTTATTTTACAAATATATTTTGGGAGGACTTGTCGAGTTGCCTGAAGGGTTGACTGGACTTCGCTTGTTGGAGACCTTTTGACCTACAGTTCAACGAGACCTGTTCATTAGTTTGGGAAGGGTTTTGAATAAATTCACGCGGAATATTAAAATAAATAAGGGAGCGACTCTACCCCGAGTTTGGCGAAAACTAGCGAACGGAAGTATTTAGCAGTTATATGAGCCATACGCAAGTACCGCCCGTATATTGAAGGCTATCTGCAAACGTAAACGCACAAGAAACGCAAAAACGTCAGGCGAAGTATTTCAACGCAAGACTTAAAAATATTGAATTCTCAGTAGGCGATAAAGTGATAAAAAAAATTCATGTACTATCCAAAGAAACTTAAGAGTCAACGGTTGAAGATCCAGAAAAACATGCGAGCAATGCGACTGAATCAAAAAGACCGAAAAAACGCGGTAGACCGAAAAAATATCAAATCTTTACATTTCGTGCAGGTAGAGCAATCTCAGACACGTATCTGTGCAACCGCTCGCTCTTCGTAGTTCCCGATACTCCGATGAGAGAATAGCAGCAAGTAAGAAAACTGCAGGTGAAACTCAAGAAAATTGAGGACGCCCACATGAGCGGAGATTGAGAGCAAGCACCTAGCGCAAAAAGCAGTCGAAGTCCGGGTGCAGTTCATCGTCGCACTTGAGGAAGCTCTCGAAACTGGCAAGGAACTCCGGGGAGATTATGGACTTGGCGATATGAAAAACCATGGCCAACTGACCGAAAACTACGCTAACTCCTCAGCAAAACCCTCTGGCAGCAGACAAGCCTATTCAGCCGACGAAGACCGCGCAATCGGCCGAAAAGTCTCTGCCGACGGGCAAAGAAGCCATCCGCAAATAACAGAGAGGCCCGAGTCGCAAAGAATTAAAAGCGGTCAAGAAAGCACGTAAGGTAAGAGAAGAAGCGGCCGCTACAGCAGCAAGGGCAAACCATAAGGCGGAAGCTGCATTAGCCTAAGCAGAATAAGCAAAAAGAAAGGAAAAAGAGGAAAACATCAGGGCATTAAACGCAGAATTCGAAGAGCGCCGCCTGCGCAAGAAGACGGCAAAAGCTACTCTCCCAGCATTCACCGAGCCAGGAGTCCAATGTCCAATCTGATTTAAGGAACTGTCCCAACATCGAGATCCACGAAACAGATCTCTTGTACGACTTCCACAACAGAAGAAATTAAAGGACAACGTCCGACATTCTTTCCTTGAACGCTACTGTCTGCTCAGCAACTAGGCCTACGGCCAATATGATATTTTTTATTTTAGTCAAATTATTATTGTAAAAAGAGAAGGAGGTATCCCCTCAAAAAAGTGAATTTTTTCTTTTGCAAGTAGTGTTCATTTATGAATAAAGATTTTTTTTATTAAGCTTATGTAAGTTTAATTAAAGGACTTATACAGCATTAGAGTAGCACAATTCAATCAAAGAAATAACAATATTTTTATTTGAATTTTGTTGTACTTAGACAACCACAGGTTATTTATATTGTTAGATCACATTCTTCAAAGCTATTACAAATAATATTTAAGATCCTTACGTCAAGGGTAGACAAAAATGACTTAATTGTTAACGTTGGGTATTGATTTAACTTTTTTAGTTTCGTGATTAACTTTTGTCTTTGCAATTCATATTTAGAACAATTACACAGTGTGTGGTTAAGGACCTGATGCTCGTAGTCACAGTCACATTTTGAATCTGTTACAATATGTATACGGTACAAGGATGCTGCTAACAAGGAAGGGTCCCCAGGTGTATCTCACCGATTTTGATCATTTTGTGATATGTTGTAGTACTAGAGAATATTAGACACGTGTTTTTTCTTACGTGCTAACTCGTCGATTTAAGGGGTGAAAATCACCCTTGAAGTTTACCCCCAAAAACAGGTTTTTTCTAATATCTCAAAAACTATTTGGAGTTTTTAAATAAAATCAACGCCAAATTCTTTATTATAAAAAGACGCTACTGTAGGCACAACTTTTACCCCGAAGGGTGTCAACCCCTGTTTTTTAGGGGTAAATGTGCAATTTTTCGCTATTTTTGCAATATAAAATTGATCAAATCGGCTAGATTTGGTTGAAAATTGCACTATCATCAAGAAAATAAGAAATTAAAGTTGACGTGTTTCGAGATTTACAAAGAAAAATTTTTTTTCTTGATTGTTTTACCCTTGAGGTTATATTTTATTTTATCCTTAAATAAAAAATTATATCCTTGAATTATTTTTAAATTTTTTTAATTTATTTGCAGATTTACACATTTATTGTATATTTTTAAATTTTTAATAAAACAACATTGAATATCGATGAAAATCATTTCATTTTACAATGAATTATTTCAGGTTTGAAATAAATTAAAATTTTGAACTCTTGTGTAATAAATTTTATTTCGAATACATTCTACCAGAGATTAGAGGAGAGATTGCCGATGAGCATGGGCGAAAGCGTGCCGTGCGATATACAGTCGTAAGCTAGCGCCGCCCTGCGGTTTTCGCTCCGAACTATACACATCTAGAAGCAGCGGAGGAGAAGTAGGGGCGGCCGTACGCAACTAGCTTCCCCACCACCAGCAGCGGCGAAGCGGGAAGTAGAGAGTACACAATCACATCGCGGCGCGGCAGAGCATATAGGAGAAATAGCATAAGCGGCGGTAACTGTCAAGGATTTGGGCTTACGTGGTGAATATGATCCATAAACAATTAAATCTAAGCCCTTAATGTAAGTGGCCATGATCGTCTTTATGAAATCAACCTTCATAATTAAAAACTTTAATTTTTTAGACGGATTATGGTTAAACCGACACAAACACGTTAAGCTTAAGTTTAAACAAAGCAAATTAAACTAACAAGCCACCCCAGCCTCCCGATAAACATATGCTATTATCAGTTTTTCCTCATCAACGATGATTGTGGCGGCGCAGTCTACGTTGTTGCTTGGTATTCTTATGCACTCGGGTTCGAGTCCGAGTCTCAGCAAATCTTTTTTTTTCTACTTGCTGATAAAATATACAATATACAATAATAACGCAATATGCCATTCTGCTTCTGCAATTATATTTCAATTTAGGTAAGTATACAGTGGGCCTGCAATAAATATAGGTATAATTTACTTAATCGTTTATGAAAAAAGTATACAATGAAACTTCTTGAATTTTAGGAATACAAATTAATAATTTTTTTTAATATCAATGCAATTAATAAAACGTTATCGTGCTAATAAGATAATTTAAATTTATTTAAAATTGTATTTTTTCTTTACGAAAAAAACTATAAATAATGGTAGTTATACATTGCAGATCCCCTCTGTACCGTATACTTACCTAAATTGAAATATAATTGCAGAAGTAGAATGGCATATTACGTTATTATTGTATACTATATATTTTATCAGCAAGTAGAAAAAGAAATTTGCTGAGACTTGGACTCGAACCCGAGTGCATAAAAATAGCAAGCAACAACGTAGATCGCGCCGCCACGATCGTCGTTGGAATATGAAAACTGAAAGTAGCATATGTTTATCGGGAGGCTGGGGTGGCTTATTAGTTTAATTTAGCTTTGTTTAAGCTTAAGCTTAACTTGTTTGTGTCGGTTTAACCATAATCCCTCTAAAAAATTAAAGTTCTCAATCATGAGTTTTCAAAAGTTTAGATTCTAATTTTTTTACACTTATGTTGTTGTTTAAACATTCATTTTAGTCCAATAATATGCCCGAATAGTTATTTGGCGTTGGTTAAAACTACCGCGAGGTGTGGATGCGCTAATTCGACAGTCGCCGTTTGTCACTTTTCCTCCGCCGCGGTGGACCTAAGAATATATAGCGCCTCTTCTTTCTCCTCCACTGCCGCTTGATGCGTATACTTCCCCTACGCTCCTTTTCTAGATGCGTATAGTTCGAATGTAATTCTGTGTGTACAAACTTATAATATTACAATTATTTAGATCATGCAATTTATGTGTAATACATCGGTAATTGAAAATTACATCATTTTCTTAATTGTTATCAAGGATCATAAGTAGAACAATAATGATAATCATCAAAAAAGTGTTTCAAACATAAAGATTTTTTACACCATGAACATCGAACAATTGCGACATTAGAGCACCCTGCAATTTCACAAAGTATATTAGATTGTGATCTAAAAGCAAAATTTACTGGATTTTCAAAATTTTCAGGATGAACATCCGTGTAACCACTTTTATACCATGAATATTTAAACAGATTTATGTATCTCGGAGAAGATAGTTGATTGTGCACTAAAGATTGAAGTTTAATATTGTTTCTTAAATGAAGATTCAATTCTTCATTCAGCAATATCACACTGTCCGAAAAGTGTTTTACATAATTTTAACAAACCCTAAATCCAACAACATCTAGCGGTTATATTTTGCCTGTAGTTCCTTTTGGAATTATTTTTAAAGTTATTTCTTTATTAGTAGGTTTTTCTTCTTCTACGGCTGAAGGACAGTGCTCAGTCCATGAGTCTACCAAAAGTACACTTGATAAACCAACAGTCGGAAAATATACTTCTTTGAGCCATGTTTTAAAATGATCTAAAATCAGACGAATTTCAAATTTTAGTAATTTTTAATAGAATACAAATTAAAACAAAAAAAATTATCACTAATAATAACACAGGATGCCTTCTGAATCCAAAATAGTATCATAATTATTCGAATACGCCTAATATGAAATAATACCTGAAATTAATTTTCCTGATTTAGAAGCCATTGCATAAATGTTAGCTGGTCTGAACAACTCTTGTGATACAACTGGCCCAAATTCATCAGTTTTTTCTTTAAGAACGATAAAAAGAGGGGAAAGAAGTCTACCATCACCAGATATTGTTGGTTGTATTGTATAACTATGAGTCGTAGAAGCTACAAATTGCACCAATCATTCTACTTGACTTTCCCCTTCGATTGCTAATGTACGGCCAGAATGGACTTCTAATTTAAATCCACTTTGATCTGAATTATAAACATTTTCTATTCCTTTTTCTTTAATAAGATTTTTCACTTCAATAACAAATTCATCAGCTTTTTTTTTGTAAATAATCTGCTCCTTCTATTGTTTTTTTGGTAATAAATTTATTAATTTTTTTTCCGACAATTCTATGGGCTCTCTTAAAATTTTTTACCCAATGTTTTGATGCTTTGAAATGAAAATCTTCATGACCAAGATCCTTTTGTGCTTGCAGGGCCCATTTCTGTAAATCTATATCATAGATAATATGTCCAGCATCAACAGCAGCTTTGAAATTTTCTAACACAAATGAACAAATTCTAGCTATTTTTTCTCTATAAGTTCCACCTTTATTTAAAATTTTTGTCCAACGTTTTAATTGTGTTATTGGTGTTACCTTTCGAAATCTATTTTGTACGGTTTTTAAATTTAAAATTTTATTAACAACACTTCTCCAAAACTCTACTGCTCTTGCTGTATAATCGTGATCTAATTCTTCAACATCTGATGTGCACTGCTGAAAACTTTCATCCGTAATACTATCTCTTTCATCATCTTCTACAACCTGCATTTGAATATCTTTATAAGGTTCTGCAAAATCAAGAGTTTCATTCTCAAAAACTTCAAATTCATTAAATTCATGCATAGAGTTTAATAAAATTTGTTCAGTATGCTCTTTTAAATCTCTTTCTCGCTGTGTTATTGGAGTTTCTTTCAGATTAAGTGCTTGAAATGTTATTAAAAGCAAGTTTAACACGTTCATGGGATTTACAAACATTTTATTCCACTCTAAAAATTTAACACTGTAAAATGAAAAACTGTTCTTGTTATTTTATACTGTTATATTTAACACATTGAAGTACACTTTTAAACTCAAAGAAACATAAAGTAGAACTGACCAAAGTAATTAAAAATGCCGATTTCAATGCTTTCACAAGTTGCAGAATTACAAATAAAAATAAATTTATCACGAAGACTCACGGATAAATTTATCACAGATAATTATTATCAACAGGTCAATAGCATTATCATCAGCATATGATATATAGCAAGTACTATTAATAAATATTATTGAATATGTAGATATACTTACTTAATTTAAAATGTATTTCAATAACATATCATTATATGTGTTTTAAAATTTCAAAGTGATATATCATATATATATATATATATATATATATATATATATATATATATATTTGGAAAATTTTAAAATACTAATGACTCCTATAATTTTTGTATAAGATTTCCTATAAAGTTTACGTATGAATGTACTTTTAATGAAGAGTGTATTTTTTATATTTTTGGTATGATACAAATTTTAAGAATCCTGAAATATGTCATTGTTTGAAATTATCTAATCTTGTTAAAACTGTCAGAATAATTTATAAATTAATAGTTTAAAATTATAGAATTTTAAAATGAATCATCAAAGAAACTCTACAAATAAATGGAAAAAAAATCAGGAAGTAAATGTTTTAATTTTATATCGCTTGCCAAACATTTTAAAATTGAAAAATTATTCATGGATTTAATTTTTCATTTAAGGATAAAATAAAAAAATAACCTCAGGGGTAAAATAATCAAGAAAAAAATTTTTCTTCGTAAATCTCGAAACACGTCAACTTTAATTTCTTATTTTCTTGATGGTAATGCAATTTTCAACCAAATCTAGCCGATTTGATCAATTTTATATTGCAAAAATAGCGAAAAATTGCACATTTACCCCTAAAAAACAGGGGTTGACACCCTTCGGGGTAAAAGTTGTGCCTACAGTAGCGTCTTTTTATAATAAAGAATTTGGCGTTGATTTTATTTAAAAACTCCAAATAGTTTTTGAGATATTAGAAAAAACCTGTTTTTGGGGGTAAACTTCAAGGGTGATTTTCACCCCTTAAATCGACGAGTTAGCACGTAAGAAAAAACACGTGTCTAATATTTTCTCGAGTACTACAATATATCACAAAATGATCAAAATCGGTGAGATACACCTGGGGACCCTTCCTTGTAAGTTATAATGATTAGATCTGCATCTATTAATTGTGACGATATCTTTTTTGGAGAGGTTTTTGTTATAAAACCAAGGTTTACTTTTTTCTATATTATAAATTGTCAAGTAGTCCCTTTTTTTGCCCTTATTTTTTTAGCAAGATTAGACATATTCACTAACGCTGCTTTTTTACTGTTTCAAAGAGATCAGTTTACGGTATACTTTGGTGATTTACATAACTTTCATTTGTATCTTTTTTGACTGCGAAATCAGCAGATTCGTTTCCCTCGATTCCCACGTGCGCAGAAATCCAGTAAAGTTTTAACTTATTATTTGTATTTTGTTCAGTGATAGAATTAAATTTACTCTTAATTTGTAGAATGAAAGGATTAGTACGGATACTACTGTTAGGACTATTAAGGGTTCCCGGCTCACTAAGAGAATCGGAGAAAATAATTATGTAACTATCCATGTGTGTCATATCCATGCGATGTGCATTGCCTGGTTAATCGCAATACATTTGGCCATTAAAAGGGAGGTGTCGCCGTGGCTGCGTACTGTATTTATTCTAATTTTTTAGCGTATTTTTTTTTGTTGGGGAAATACAAAAAGCAGCCATATTCCAATAAAGATCGAAGGTTACTTTTATACAGTATGAGGAGAGTCTCTGGGCCTGAACCATACCACGTACCGCATAAGAATTTTATCATATTCATTGCTTTGTTGCATCTTGTTTGAATCATAACAATGTGTGCAGAGAAAGTTAGCTTGTAATCGAACATGATACCCAAAAAGCGCGTGCATTCTTTAGATTTTATTTTGTGGTTTTGAATACGAATTTTTGTAGTTCCTGGTTGAATATTGTTGTTGTTGAAATATATTACGCTGTTTTTTAAGGAGCTAGTTTGAGTCCTTAATTTGCTAAATTATATTGGACGATGGTAATTGATTTTTCGATGGCCTTTACATATTCATCAAGGGGAGTAGTATTTGAGTAAATATCAGTGTCATCTGCAAATTGTGAAATAGTCACACTTTTAAGTAAATTTTTTCAATGGCGGCTACATATACAAGGTAGAAGAGAGGGCTCAGTACGTCTCCCTGTAGGACCCCTTTACAAACTTCAGTGATTTCTTGCCCCTCAATGTTTGTGTGTAGGTATTTATGTCAGAAATTCGGTAAATTTGATTACTTGCTCTGAGCATTTAATACTAGCTAATTTATTCAACAGTAAGTCGCTTAAGATTACTAAAGGCGCCAGAAACATCGAGAAACGCTGCAAGTACGTAATTTTTTTTTACTTAATGCTTTATCGACATAGAGAGTTAGATTGGCTAAGTTGTCTTTGCACGATCTGCCTCTGCGAAAGCCAGACTGCTGAACTGAAATTAGATTGTTCGTTTTAATCCAGTATTCCAGCCTAGTTTTGAGCATCCTTTCGAACGTTTTGCATAAACACGAGGTCAAGGCGATTGGTCTCACTCTACTGCCATCCGGTTTGTCAATAAAATAAATTGCCGAGTCCTTCCAGACATTTGGAAAATCACTATTTCCATACATTTCGTTAAAAATGTCGAGAAGCAGTAGAAGTGTCAGGCAGATTTTGTAGGTACTCGTAATCTATTTCATCTAAACCCGGGGATGCTTCTCTTTTGCCTGAATTAAAGTTTATATCAAGTTCGACAAAAGAAAAGTATATATATAAGATCTATTAAGTTATTTGTGAATTCCCATTTTCTGAAAGAAGCCCGACGTAGTCTTTTGATTCTGTTGCAGTCATCGTCCCACCAGGGGACAGGATTTCGCGTTTGTTTTTTCTTATTATAATTTTTTTGGTGCCTAGAAGCAACAATTAAGTCGGAGATAATATTTATAAAATATTCGTATTTTTTAGATGGCAGCATAGGGTTATATTCGGAAGAGAAAAAGGAAGAGTACGTAATGTTTAGATTGGTTTCTACCTTTTTCCAGTCCGTTCTGATATATTTAAGTCTATAGGAGCGTTTAAAGTATAAATGTCTTTGCGTTTCTACTTCAAGGATAATAGGAACGGGGTCTAAAGCAAATGTTTCGTCCTGTACATTTACAGATATATTATCGGCGATTTCATGTTTGAAAGGACTAAATCAATATTAGAGTTATTGTTGTTATTTTGAACATTTGAGTGTGTAGTAGTATTGCAATTATGCACAAATAAGTTTTTTGTATAACGCTATTATAAAGCCTATCGCTGTTAATGTCCGTCTTCTTGTAGTTCCACTTACTGTTATGTGAGTTGAAGTCTCCGACTAAAATCGCGTCAATGTTGTTATTGATATTATTTAAGACTGAATTCCATTTCGTTTATGTCAAAGTGCTTCCCGGAATTTTATATTAGGCTAGTAAGTCCAGGTTCGGTGTAGTATGTTATACGTATGCCTGCTATTTTCACGTCTGGAATTTGTGCCGAGATTTCAGCTATATATGAATAATTTAAATGTGTTGTAACTAAAAACAGGAGACCACCTCCTCGTGAATTATCTCTGTCTTTTCTGTACGTATCAAAACTTGGTATTTTAAAAAAGTCTTGAGAGCATAGCCATGATTCTACACACACAAATATATCAACATTTTGAAATGCTTCTTGCAACTCGTTTCAAGGTAATTTTACGCTTCGATTATCCCAAAAGAATATTTTTAGTGTCAGAGTAAAATTGTAATTAGCCATTTATGAAATCCTTACACTCTCAAACTCATCAACGCTCCTCACTGCCGGACTCACTAACAGATAGATGCGTTTCACTCTCTTTTAGATGTTTTGGTGATGCGCGATTTCATGTGTCGATTGTCAATTAGGCTATATATTTGTGTTAAACAGACATCTAGGCTTGAGAGATCACTTGTTTATTTACCGGCAACATTTCGAATGTCTGACAAACCGCATGTTTCCGAAATGAAACTTGCCATCTCATTGGTATCCATTTTTAACTTCTCTTTCTTATAGTTTAAGAAGTCGAGGGCTGGTCAAGTTTTATGGTGATTTCTGTTAGCGTAGTCGACGGTTTCATTTTTTTTTTGAAGATGTTTTTATTTTTTGTTCTTTTTTCGGATCAAGTTTGTCACTGACAGAAGAAGTAGTATGAGAGTGGGTTCTTTTATTCTGAAGTTGCAGGAATTTCGATTCTATGATTGTGGTAGAGTCATTCTGACCTTTAGTTTGCTTTTCGATTAGTTTTGGAAATTCATCGATAGGATGAGAGAGAATTTCCAGTAGAGGTGAGCATAGTTCATGCAGAGTATTTGTTTGGTTTTGACAGAATTTCTGTGTATGACCTTCTTCTATGCACGTAAATCATGTAAGTTTGTCTGTAAAAAAAATATCCAATTAGCCATGTCATCGTAGCTTATTTTCAGTGCTTCGGACAGTTTCGAAAGGTCTTCTGGTTGAATATACATTTGTCGGCTTAAGCTCATAAGATGAGAAAATCCTGTAGTTCTGATAGATGATGCTTTTATGTGTGTTATCTTGGACGTTGGCGTGATACCATAAGTTGCAAGTTCGTTTTCAATAACAGAAAATGGAATAAGCAGTTGTACGTTAGAAATTAAGATACGTTTCGTCTTTGAATACAGTGGACGAATCGTTAATTGATTTCGAGAACAAGTTTATTTGCTAGTTCAACTGTACTGAAGTATAGACAGACGCGTCTTTGCGAGATCCTTGAGTCAAATTTTACGTTTATGGGTTAGACCAATTTTCCGATTTCAATACAATAATCTACTATAGTGAGACCATCAATTAAGTCCATAATAACAGCTTGTTCTTTCGTAGGACATTTCTCTTGTTGGACTGCAGTTGCGTAAGTTGCAGCAGACTGTAAACTGCGCTTTTTGAACCATTTTTGGTGCCTTTTAAAGTTACTTTTTTATGAGCAGGTTATCTCTGAGATCAGAGATACCTGCAGTGCACTTTTTACGGAACTACACTACCGCACGTAACTGAAATATATTTGCCGGTTATATTGTATATTAAATAGATTTGTACATTCGTGTCACCGAATGCAGCAAAGCCAAGTGTTTACTTAGCGGGAGTGAGGACAAACGTCTTTTCTGTGTAGCGGTTAGCCCAAGACTGATTGAATAAAAATAATATAAAAATAATAGATTTGATCTTCCTTATAGTCATTTATTAGAAATTGCAAATGCATAGAATAAATTGACCTTAAACGCCCGGATAGCTGTAGAGAGGTAGAGCTAGCACGCTTATTAAGCAACACAGCGTCGGAGGGGGGGGGGGTATATGACGGTGTGCTATGACGTCTTCCAGGACTATATCTGATCCATGTATATAACAGCTATCTATTATAGCTACCAGCGGCACACAGTAAGTCGTGAGAGCGAGAGGGCAAAGCAGCGACACTTATGAGGTAAGAGAGAGAGAGAGAGAGAGAGAGAGAGAGAAAGCCCGTGCTTCCCATGCTACTGCGTTCAGCGCTGTCACGACAATTAACTTTCTACCACCAAGCCAAATAGTCGAATTTTAAAATTGCTTAGCTTTGTCCACTGCGTGCGTATCCTGGAAGATTGTTGCTGCTTCAGAGGCGTGTCCCTGGTGTATCGCTAGGTGGAGTTACTCCGTTAACAAGTCCGCTCATTGTACCGGCAACGAGCAGTTCCAGTCGAGGCTACGACGCATCCTTTGCCAGTCTGCACGAGTGCGAATATAAGTACCTTCTTGATCGCTATTCTCTCTCTCTCTCTCTCTCTCTCTCTCTCTGCATTATTAGCCCTGCTTCGTCTCTCTCTTGCTTTGCGCCTCTGTACACTGCTTTTGCCTTACATAAAGCTAACTCTTGATTTAATTCGCTCTTGTTATTTCATCCCTGACCCTACCTTTTCCCGCGCTTCTCTCATATTTGTCTCTCGCGACTAAGGTACGTAGCATAAAACTGACGAAACCTGCGCGGGTTCACGTGTTAGAGGACGAGTATGTGTAGCAAACTGCGCTACGAGTAAGGCTTCGTACAGCCTGCAAGAGGTACCCTTAATCCGCATATATGTGCGGGATTGAGCTTAAAATAGAACCACAAAGTTTTAGTGATAAGGGGTTTACACACAAATGTTTAGGTCAATTAAAATGTTTTAGCAATTTAACATCGAAATTTCTGTGTGGAAGTGTAGAAAAAAAATCTACAATAAACAAAAAAAGACGTGAAAAACGATCAAAAGCAGATAAGACCAAAAATAATAAAAGAATAAATTTAAAAAGGATATTAGATTATGACAAGAAAAGAGCAGTAGAAAAAGCTGAAATTAATTAAAAACGAAAAGATAAAAGAGTGAGATTAAAAAAATATTGATTCTGCACGACATAATAGTATATTACGATACTATTGCGGTAAAGTAGTTTCACCCTCGTCGGGACAATATCGCCCGAGCGAAGGGAGGGTGGTACGTCCCCACGAGGGTAAAATCCCTTTAACCCCCTTGTATTTTACAATATTTTATAAAAAAACGTGCATAAACCGAGATTTAGCGAGTGCAATTTTACACGAGCGTGACTTAAATCGAAGTTTATGCCACGGCGTGTCATAAATGATGTTTCATGAGATGCAACATTAATTAATGAGAATTATTCAGTTAAAGTAGACGCAATCTGTAAATTTTATAATGCAAAGCATTTTGAATATGTATAAAATGTTAAAGATACAAATTTTCAAAATTGTTGTCATAAAGGTAAAGTTATACTACCAGAAAATCTATTATATAATCTTGATAGGTTGAAACAGTTAATCACTGCTTATAATAACAGAAGTAAATTTTGTAACACACGCTCACACACCCGCGCGGGGATGCCAATACCCCGTATGTGGGTCTCCTGGGTGGCAGATAAGGGAATGCTCATCGGCGCGTTGAGATCTTCTCAACCGGCTGAAGGGTAGAGCATAAAGAAAATATACTCCACGAATCAAACAGGCTAGGGGAAGAAACCCCGAAAATAAATCAAACATGGATAGTGAAAATTACTACTCCAAACGGATCAAGCCACAGAGCCCAGTCCCACTGCCGATTCAAATCGGGTAAAAGCCCCGGTGGTCGGCGGTGGCCCCATGGAGATGAGGGGGGGGGGCAAACTCACTTAGATGCCTCAGAGTTTAGTCACTTTGCGACAGTACACGATACACTCACTCACACATATGCACAGACAACACTCACACTCACGCGCGACGAAACGATAATCGAGGCAACAGCAGCCGCACGTAAAGCATAAAGGTAAAGTTAGGCTCATAAAAAGAGAGAAAGAGAGAGAATTGAGAAAGCAGCGTGACAAGAGAGAGCGCTCTGACCACCGCAGCGCCTATAGAGACGCTGAAAGAGACGGGCGACGCGATGGAGCCCAAGAAAAGGAGAAAGAGACAAAGAAGTTCGAAGCAGAGAGAATAGAAAGACTCTCTCCGATTCTAGCTGCGCTCGTGAGCGCACGTGGCTAAAGTCACTGACTAATTTACGAACTGATAGACACGTCCTATCCAGCAGCGTGGTTCCACGGATATTGAGACTAACCAGGGCGAAGCCTTCCCGACTATCAAGGCGCAGCGGCAGGGCGAAGCCAGCCCGACTATCAAGGCGCAGCGGCAGGGCCAAGCCACTGCGACCAGCATAAGCGCACAATCGAGGGCGAAAAGAGAGCGTCGGCCATCAACCCGACCGAGCACCGACGAATAGCACGACGACCGAAGCATCACCTCCAGCGTCAGTGCATCTAACGCATAACACCTGTAAGTCCGTTGTGCGTGTTAGCGCTAAGCTAACTTAGTGCTCTCTCTCTCTCTCTTTCTCACAAATACAAGGGCAAATAGCCCGACAATTAGCTACAGTAGGGTGGTGGGAACAATTGCTTTATAAAAGCGACGGCCAATTTCGACGATCGTCTTATCGCTAAACACGCGGATAACATACGCGGCGTGCAACACGCAGTTCGAAGCAACATTCTCATTTTCAATTAAATAAACGCTCAGAAGGCAGAATCAGCTCTCCTGAAAAAAGCGCTCCTGAAATTGTAGCGTAGTAAACCCGTATTATTTATCCGCAAGTGCATATCTTGATTCCTATAAACATTTCTAGCCAAGCACAAAAGGACTCCGCCACTCTCCGCGGTCCGTCAAAATTGAGACGCTGATCAGCCGAGGTAAGACATTCGTTGTCACCGAGATGACATTACGTTGACTGGGGTCGATCTACGCGACAGCCAAATGCTTGGCCGGGTTAATATAAATAATACGCACAGGTAGATCGCACACCCTTGTTACAACTTAACCCCTGCTGCACGTAGAAACGCAGGTGATATGGAAATGGAGGTTGAAGACAAAGATAAAAGAGCTGTTTATGTAACGCAAAGGAATTTACTATGTAAAGGATATGCACAATGTTCACAAACAAATTGAAGATCTTGCCTGAAGCATAACAGCAAGCTATAGGAATCTCTGCATGGAAGATAATAATTTACAGCGATGACGCCAGGAAACTCAGGAGAGGGAAACACAGACAACCCTAAGTCTTAGATCTCGGAAGGCGGGAACAACAAAGGGAGCTCCAACTACTTCACAGGATAAAATTAAAGGAAATAAAGAAAAGGATAACCATCCTAAAAAGGCAGCGTGGCCAGAAGTCGTCACAAGAAAATCAAAGAAAAAGGAGAAGAAAGCAAGCAAAGGGGATAAAAGTGTCCCTGGCTTTACCAACCAGAATAGGACCAGCAAAGATGGGCCGAAGAAAGCAAGACCCCCCAGACCAAATGCATTAATCATCAAGGCTAAAGAAGGAAAGATCTATGCAGACATTTGGTCAAAAATGAAAGCGGCTCCGTCACTTAACAAGCTGAAAAATAGTGTAAATAAAATACACAGAACAGTGGCAGGAGATCTTTTTATAGAGCTTAAACGCACAAGAGAAGTCAAAACCTCGGATTTTCAAAAAGCAGTTAAAGCGGTACTAGTAGAAGGTGCCACAAGAAAAGTACTACAGCAAGAAGAAGCCATTGAAGTAATAGATCTGGACATGCTTACCTCGAAAGATGATGTACTAGAAGCACTACAGAAGAAAATTGGCGAAGAGAATATCATAGAAGACTCTACGATAAGATCTCTGCGAAAGACGTACGGTAACACACAAATTGCAGTGATAAGAGTATTAGCTCAGATAATGGCTCAGATCACTAAGCAACAGAAGATTAGAATAGGATGAGCCAACTAAGGATCCGGGTAGCTAACCGCAAAAACGAGCCGCTTAGTTATTATAATTGCCTAGGTTTCGGCCATATCGGCAGAAACTGCACAGGAACTGAAGATAGAAGTAAGCTTTGCTTAAAATATAGAAAAAATAAGCACAACGCAAAGGAGCATAAGAACCAACCTAACGGTGTACCCTGCAAAGAAGGCACAGGTGGGAAAAGTGATCACGCAGCTAGTAGCTACGCATGCCCAGTTTACCGAGCTGCAGTAGAAGCCACTGACTGACAAAGAAAATGAAAATAGTGCAGTTAAACATAAACCACACCGCGACTACACACGACCTACTGAGCCAGTATGTCCATGAGACAGAGATACATAGAGACAGATCAACATGGGCATCGTCTGTGAACAATACAGAGACCTGGACAAATCATCTTGGGATATGGGAAGTACTGGCAAAACGCTGACATGGGCATGCGGAAACGCCGCTTTCCAGGAAAAAATGACAAGACGTAATGAAGAATTCGTACGTGCTAAAGTCGCAGGCGTACACAATTACAGCTGCTATGCTTTTTCTAACGCGCCGATAAAACAATTCAGACAACTGTTAGACCGGCTAGTACAGAATGCTGTAGAAAGAAAACCAGTACTGATAGCAGGCGATTTCAACACCTGGGCAGTAAAAAGAGGCAGCCAAAGGACGAACGAAAGAGGACGAGCGCTATTGGAAGCATTCGGCCTTCTTGACTTGGTCTTAATTAACCAGGGATGTTCTTACACATTTCAAAGAGGAGACGCAGGGTTCATCATAGATCAAGACAGAGATATAACGGAAGTGCAACGACGTAGAGAGTTAGTTGGAAAACGGAGAATTATGATAAGGCGACATCTCTACTGGCTTTAGAAGAAATACAGCTGTTTGGATCTGCGAATGATAAGGTCAGGCAGGTAATATAAAATACTACCTGAGTCTGCGACGCAACGATGCCCAGGAGAGCTTCTAATAATAGACGACCGCCAGTATACTAGTGGGATAAAATAATTGACGCTGCTCGCAGCGAGTATCATCAAACCAGAAGACGGGAACAGTGGGCTTGGAAGAAATACTACAAGACGGGTCAAAGTCAAGAAGTAGTCAATGTCCGAAACAGAAAAATAAAGGATGTTAAACGGATATTCAAGAAAATAATCCAAGAAAATGAACGATTTTCCCTTCAACTGGAAGTAACAGCTATTCCCGAAGCGGAAGCAAACAACGAAATCCTTCCAACAATTACCACAGAGGAATTATTGGCTGCATGCAAAAGAATTGGGAACAACAAGGCTCCAGGCCTAGAAAGCATACCCAATATTGCATTGAAAGAAGCTATACAGGCATGCCCTGATGACTTTGTGGACCTATACGATTCATGTCTCGAGGAAGGAAAGTTTCTTAACAACTGAAAGCAGCATTGCCTGGTACAACGACCAAAAGGAGATAAGCAACCTGGAGAAGCTGCCTCATACAGACCACTCTGCATGTTGGACACCCCGGGTAAGATTTTAGAGCGCATAATCAGCGTTAGAACCAGATAGACTAGCAAAATATCAATACGGCCTAAGGAAAAGACGCTCCACTCTTGCCACTGAAAGCTTAGTAGTCGACACCGCTAGAACTGCAATAGAAGGGAATAGATGAAAAGAAAAGGACAAAAAGTACTGTGCTATTGATACACTTGATGTTAAAAATGCGTTTCACTCAGCCAGTTAAGGCAAGATACACGAGGCGCTACAGAAAAAGAGGTACCCGTATATATAAGAAAGATTATGTCCGACTACCTGAAAGACCTGAAAGAACCCTTTTGTATGACACAGAGAACAACACGAAAACCAATAAAGTAACCGAAGTGGTCCCACAAGGGTCAGTGCTTGGCCCATTATTGTGGAACATCATGTAAGATTAAGTACTTATACTAGAGCTACCCGAAGGGGCAACGGTTGTAGGATTTGCAGATGACATTGCAGTAGTGAGTAGCGAAGCTAAAGAAAAAGGTGACGGAAATCGCTAACAAGGCAGTAGGTGTAATACGCGATTAGCTAAAGCAGACTGGACTTGAGCTTGCTAGAAATAAATCTGAGGCTATCCTTATATCTAGTCGGAAAAACTGGATACAATAACACTGACAGTAGACGGACACGAAATAGACTCTTAGCCGACCATCAAGTACCTAAAAATCACCATGGACTCCAGACTAACGTTCAAGCAGCATCTCGAGAGGGCGAGCAATTTGGCAGCAAAAGTTCGTGCTGCACTATCGCAATTAATGCTAAATGTAGGTTGACTAACGCAGGGTCGAAGGTTACTTCTAGCCATTGTTACTACATCAACTATGTTATACGGTGCCCCAATATGGGTGGACGCTATGTTGGTTGAAGTCCTACGCACGAAACCTGTCAACAGTTTATAGAAAAAGTGAATTGCAGGTCGCTTCTGCCTAATAAACAGTATCAGAAGATGCAGTGTGCGTTATCTTAGGTATGCCACTTATATATCTTCTAGTAATAAAACGAAATAATATATACAAAGAATACTCAAGAAGTTTGGAAATCTACAAAGGAATAAACCCTAGCTTGGTCTCAGAGAAAGTCCAAGAACTTGGTACGATTGTTTTAACAAATCCATGGAAAGTATTAACTTTGTAAGAAGAAATTATGATTATTGCTTATACAGTATAGTAGGTAAGCTGTGCGGGTACCAGCTCATGCGGATCCCAGCTCACCCCCACTCTTTGTGGCTACCAGCTCACGCAGCCCCCTCTCCGAGCGGCTACCAGCTCACTCAGGGTACCCCCTCTTTTTGCCAGTCCCGTAATAAAGAGCGCGCTCTCGCGTCAGAGTGTCAGTAGGCGAGCCAGTGCGGGTCCCAGCTCTGCCAGCCGGTAATAAAGAGCGCGCGCTCGTAGTCGGCAAGCCAGTGCGGGTCCCAGCGGAATATCACAAAAAATTTATCCGCGGCCGAGATTTGAACCCGGTACCCCCAGTACAGCAGGCCATGATCTTACTCTCGACCCACCGCCGCACTTTTCGGTCGCTCGCATATTAAGCGTACTCATCAGTCTCCGAAACATCTTCCCACTCCATGTGAACGTTGGTGAGATAGTAGAGTTTCATGATTTTGACATTTTGCAGAGCGCAGGTAGACTTGTAGGCTCCATTGTGATTGGTGCATACAGTCACGATTTTCCTTTGGCGCTTTGGCGATTCGCTGACGGCTGATCTCGCTGCGTCTCGTCGGCTTGCTTATATAGCCAGCTCCGACTTTGCTGCTGCTGCTGCTGTTGTAAACGATACCCATTATATATGTTTTAGGTGTAATCTAATGGTGATTATCTTTCCGCGAAAATTAACCAAGCGATTATCTTGATCGACTATGCGCACTTGAAGCTGATCTATGCTTCTCACAGTGGTTGGCAGATAAATGACGCGAGGAAATTTAGATGATCTTGTATCCTGGAGGTACAGCAGGAAAGAACTCGTGAATAGTGTGCACGCGCTGCCCGTTTATATAGGCACCCGAGGTGATGTTACACTCAACTCGCAGAGCGTTGACTTTTAGAATAGCTACAGGTCTATCCGAACTGTGGCTCACGTTCTCCGGTAAGATGCGCTCGGAGAAGCCCAGCAGAGAGCCGATCGAGTCTCGCAGACGAAAGTCGATCGGATGACTGCACTTTATCACGCTACGAAGCGTATTATTGTTGGGCTTGAGACTGAGCGATATACCCTTGGGAGTCAAAGCTTCGCGAAGGTAAACGTCGATATGCTCGATTTCGTAGCTCCCCGTAGGTAAGATAATTTCTTCCCCACCGATGTAGAACTTTTTATTATCCATGTTGATATTGGGAATGGAGTTGAACGTGAGCAGTTCGACTAGACCGAGAACGTAGATCTTTTGCTTCGAGAGCTCAATCGGCTCTTATATAGCTTATTACTCAAGAACTGCAAACAGAGTTGCAAACAGTTCACTCCCAAATACAGCATCAAGTCCAAGGGAGGCTATAGATTTCCAAAGCTATCGAAGTAAACGACGTTGTCATCTCGTTTGCAATACACTACCCAGTGAGTTCCAGGTCTGCTCGCATCGTTCAAGTTCATAACGGCTGATTCGCGCTTTCGTGGACCACTCGCAGGCATCGCGTTACGCATGAATACACCTCGAAAATATGGAATTTTCAAGATTTCAGCGTACTTCACGATGTCCACGTCTGTCAGCGCCCTCTCGGGCAAGCTTATCTCGAAGAAGTTTTTTTTTAAACTGCTTCTGCGATAGGGCTTGAGATAAAGGCCCAATCCAGTCTTACTGGCTTTCAGACAGAGTCCCTTACCCACGCTGATATTTTCCATCGCTCTGTTATGTCAACGAGTCTCCTCTAGCTGCTCTTTGGCAGCCTTGGAGTCGTTGACCGCCTTGGTAATGCCAGCAGCGCCTCCAGCAAAAGCACCCGTCGCACTCAGTCCAGCGAAGATGGGTATGAAAAGAGGAAGAAAGCCACCTACTTTATGAGGTAGTGGCAGGACTCGTGATATGGTCACGTTATCTTTGCCACCAGCCTTCTTCACGGCACTCCAGTGAAAAGGAGCGATTGATGCACCGCCTCATACCACGTATTGTTGACTGGACCAAAAGACGATACTGGAAAGTAAATTACTACTTTACGCAGTTTTTGAGCGGACATGGATGCTTTTGAGCCTACCTACACCGTTTCGAGATAAAAAATATTCAAATTGCCTTGTATGTTTGGAAGCAAACGAAGATGCGGAGCATGTCTTCTGTGACTGTTTGCAATACGAAATGAAACAAGAAGAACTCGAGTGTTATCTTCAGACTAGGGTGACGTTAAAGGATGGTTAATAAGCAGTAAACAACTACGTGAGGACCATTCTCAAGAAGGTTAGAAATGACGAAGAGAATAGACGGGAAGGACAAGGCGAAACAGCTAAGTAAACCTGTTGCTAGACGAAGGCCACTAAGTAATTGATACGAAACGCTCCTCGGACTGATGCAGAGGAACGTAGGTTACAGAGTTAAGCCCAGACTCCCTCACCTAATACAGAGGAACGTAGATGTCGTGGTTGAGTCTGTCCAGAAGATTACCATACGATGCTGCTCGAAGTAGACGACCGAACGAAGCTGCAGGGAGCAGACGGTTAGACGATGCAGGATGAAGAAGACAAGTTTGATTCCGAACCTCTAAGCACCCTGGTGGATAAGGGATGTATGAAAACGTCAAACTTCAAGGGAGAAGCCAACTAAGCTAGTTAACGGGCCCCACGAAAGTATTGTTTAACGATATTACTTGTGGGATTAGGTGTCGGAGGGACCACATCAAACATTTTTTTTCTCGCTGCTAAGAAAAACTATATTTTCTATTAATTTTACGTACATAGAAGATAGCCTTTTTCATGCACATATCATAAAAATGTCCTTTTTTCCCTGGGAAAAAAACTTTTTTAGGCACGTTTTGAATAGATGCTTTACAATCTACGCCACTTCCGAGCACGCAGAAAAGTCTATTCCGTGACTTGTCGAGTAGATTTTGAACTTGTTTTGGAAGAATACTTCGATTACCAACAGAAAAATATAAATTTTCTTACTTACATTTTTATAAATAATAATTGTTTGTATAATTTAATATATACATGTTTGAAATACAAAAATAAATCTTTGCTTACTTATCAAGTCCTCTAAATGCATCCGACTCAATTACTGAAATTTTGTTTTCATAAAGTGTGAGGATTTCAAGTGTATCCAAACCTTCAAATGCTCTCTTATGTATAGTAGTAATCTTGTTATGATTTATGTTTAGAATAAGAAGCTGGTGGAGAGTCTTGAGGGCTGCAGATGGTACAGAGGCTAACGAATTTTGTGAAATATCCAGCTGTGTTAAAGCTTTACCTATAATATAAATATTCATTGACACACATATATATATATATATATATCGATTTACTTATTTATATTAATCTCTCCATATTATATAGTTGTAAATGTAATCATGTTTCTGCATCTACGCAATATTCTACATAATATTAAAATATTATATTTTAATTATTTTTGCAAAAATCATTTAGTACTCGTGAATTAAATTTATATTATATATCTCTTGTAATCAGCGTTGTATATAGAACCATTTTAATATTGCGTCAATGACCAAAACTGACGTACTAACTTTCAAAAAATTACTACGCATGTAGAACAGCCGTATCAATGTGAGCGCTTGGTCGACTAATGGCTGAGCACAAGCAGTAAGTTCAGCTAAGCCATAAATAAAAATGTTTAAATTTTGCAGGTTATATGTAATTATAGTTGCAAAACTTGCCGAAAGCAAGTCTTTCTGTCTATTTCGCAGTCTGTTTAAGAACGTTCACATAAAATGTGATAATTTTCTTACTTAAGATTTAAACCTGAACGGTTTTAGAAAGTGTAATATAAAAAAATCTTTTAACCAAAGTAAAAAAATTAGGCGAGTTTGATGTATTGCGTATTTACCATACATGTCAATGATTTTATTTTCAATAAAATCAGACTAAAAACAACTGAGATCAATCAAAAAGTCAAGTTCATAGCCATATTATTTTGTTCATAATATGGCAAACAGAAAATCATTGTATTTACTTGATAGCTAAATCAAATCTTTGGTAATTCAAAATAAAGTAATGTATATTAATACATTATAAACATGCCAACATGGCGCAAGGATGAAAAAAGCCTTTTGATAAGGGTCGCAGTAATTTTGCATGTTGAAGCAAAAACCAACAACATCAGCATTGTCTGTGGTTTCTGATAAGGCATATCACTATAGTTGCCTCAAGCAAAGGGATACAAACTACAAATTCATTAATAATAGCCTCATAGTTGGCTGGGAACACAGCTACCAGACATAACTTTAAAAAATTGATGAGGAAGTCCTAAGTGAGTCAGCATCACTTTTCAGAAGAGGTAAGAAAAGATCTATTGGCTGAGACTATCCTTTCTTGAAAAAGGGATGACTGGATGTTGTGGAGCCGTTAATAAACCCTTACGATGGACTAATAATGTACAGAGACTTATGCATAGATTTTTCTATCGATCTCAGATCTATGCACATGACTGCAGATTGTTGCTTCCTCTTGGAATAAACTTTGTGATATTACAATTTTTCGTTTCGCTGAAACTTCATAGAAACATTTTTGGAGGTATTTGGAATTCGAATCATATGTTTTTAGAAAATGTCCGTGCGGATATCTGTGCGCGCGCGTGTATATGTGTGCATGTGTGTATGAGTATGAGTATGCATCGTAACGGTCTCGACTTGTGCGAGCGTCGGAAAAAGACTCGCGCATAAAACATATTTTGTAACGGGGGTTTATCAAAAAGAAGATTAGCGCCGAACCAATCAGCGAGCAGCAGCAGCATACTGGAATGGAAAGCGACAGCAGTAGCAGCAGCGGCGAACTGGAGGGGGAAGCGGTGGCTGTGGCTCGGCGCAGTAATATTTTACAGGATAAATATCGCCTTGCTCAGCTCCTCAACCTCATTCGCTCGATTAAGCTCAAACGTAAAGGAGCATGAAGTCTCCTTCTTCTAGTAGACTGCGATCAGAGCATATTATTGTGCGCGAGCTAAGGCGCTGGCATTACGTCCAGTCCCTTACGCTTGCGGTTTAAATTAAATCAATTACAGCTGTTAACGCAGTGAACAATAAACTATTTGAATATTAATATATAAAATTTTCTTGTATTACCTTTACCTTTGTATACCTTTACCTTTAGTTTTCGTATAGTTCGACTTCAAAGGCATTAAGTCCTCTAAAGGTCAACTATACACCTTTTTTATATTACAAACGGAACATCCTAGAGACATTACGTCTTTGAGAAAAAGTTCTAGTTAAGATGAGTATCTTAAACAGCATTAAGTCTGTTTGGGAGAAAATCCCTATATGTATATGCATGTAGCACTAAAGTGCAGAGTGTGCGCGTGTCAAGAGTAAGCTTCTCTGACGAGCTTCTTCTGTTTATCTCAAGTTAATTCGGTTTGTGTTTTGTGTATCGGAATTAACGAAAGTTTGCGTTACTTTCGCGAGAGAAAGTCTTGTTTTTTAAATTGAATTACGGGATTCAGTTACGCTACATTGACACGTCGACGAGTGTATGTGTGCGAGTAGACAGGCTGTAATTTCGTAGCTTACGTTGGAGCAACGAAAATACAACTTAGGAGCTATCTCTAGTGTGTGTATAAGTGTTAAAGTTTCGCGAGCTGCCACGAGGTTGTTAGCGATATCACGTGCAAGATACGCGGCGATAAAAAGCACGGACAAGCATCCTCTACGGCTAAGAATGAAGATTACGGCAGATTTGGAAAAAGTCACCGAGCAATGGTGCATGAGCCGGAACAGCGATGAACGCAAGATAACGCTAGAGGCGTTAGAGTTGCGTCAGGACGGCAGACGTTTAAATCAAGCTAGGCGACTACAGAGGTGATTACTAGGCGAGTACGTGCCAGCAGACTTTGTGCCATCCCCTAGTATATCAGCAGAGGAAGCGCGCACCAAGCGAGAAGGGTTGCGCGTGGCGTTCATCGAGCATACGTCCGAAGAGACCTCAGGACGCTCAAAGTGTTCAGTGTTAGGAGCCAATGATGACACCGACAAGGCACATCCAATAGTACAGTTGCGTCGTGCAATGCAGGCAAACTGCTAAGTGGAAGCACACATTAAGTTCAGCACACCGCAGTCTATGGTAGAGACTGAAGTCAACAAATAGGTACTGAAGCTTTCAAAAGAGGAAGTAAATCGCGTCCTGAAAATGCTGATATTGAAGACCTCGCTTGACCATAGGAGCAATATACGGCGTCTAAATGCACAGCTAATAGGCGACGATATCGAGTAAGATTACGTCACCGCTGAAGAGCTTGGCAGAGACGTCGTTCAAGACGAGAAAGACTTAAGGCTGCTCACGTTTTTAGAATTCGCGTTGCCGAGTGTCTACAAAACAGTCGCGGCACGAATCGCACAAGATAGCCTATGCAGCCAGAAGTCAAAGGGTAGGGGACCGCTCCCCTATACATCACCCCCCCGACGCTATAACAGGCTGGACCTCATCAAGTCTCATTAAGTTCGAGGACGTGAAGGAGGCGCAGATATATATATATATATATATATATATATATCTGTGTGTCTGTGTGTCTGTGTGTCTGTGTGTCTGTGTGTGTGTCATAATATATGTTAAAAATATACAGAAAAAAAATTAATTAATTGCGTCTATTTTTTTAAATTGTTTTAACAACTTCCAATATACCTGGACCAAATCTTGAAACTGTTTTTTAGTAGAAATGTATATTTTTATCATATGTACCTGTCTATATCATTGAATAGTTTTTTATTTATAAAATACAAGTTTTGTGGAATAAATGCAAAAAAAAAAATCTGGACGGACAAACGGACATTTTTTATGTTCTTTAATTGCTGAAACTGATTGAAATTTGATACATTTGACATTTTTTTGGTAACTTATATGATTTACGTTTAAAGAACATTTCTACTGCAAAATAGATTTTTATTTATTTTATTTATTTATTTATTTAATACCATATACATATGCCCTTTAAAAGGCATCGTATAGAGGCAAACACAGTTGCCTGTACATAGGAATGGCATACTTAATCACTAATACGAATATACTTAAACTACCATATAACATATATAACTACCAGCCAAGGTAACGCATTTAACGCTATCATGCCCTTTTTCTTTTTCATAGCAAGTTAACAATATTAACATATTTAAAAAATATAACCAAAAGTTAATTATTTTCTATAAACCTCTTTAATTTTCTTTTCATAGAGATTTTACTTATTGCTAGGTCTTTGAGATCATTCGGTAACGTGTTAAATACACTCAGAGCCACAAAATAACTGCTTTTCTTGCTTACCGTTTTATCAATTTTAGGCAATGGTAGATTCTTGTTTCGTGTCTTGTTTGTACTTCTTATGTATATGTCTCTTAATTCATTATAATGATATACTATACACTCTAGTTCAAACATTTGCCTTATACTTAGAGGTTGGTTCTCTGCTATATAACAGTTTTTATTTATAATTCGAAGTATTTTCTTTTGTATCCCTTGAATTAAATTTAAGTAATTGTTATAAGCCCCACCTCATGCAATGATGCCATAGTTTGTAATACTTTGAAAGAAGACATAATATAGTAACATTAGCGTTTTACTATCGATAAATTTCTTTAGCTTCGAAAAATAAAGATTAAATATCTTGTTGTTTTTGTAATATAATTTATGTGTTTATCCCACTTCATGTTATAGTCTATTATTAAACCTAAATATTTACAACTGTCTTCTCTATTTATTACATTATCACCAATTCTGATGTTTAAGGTGCTAGGCACACTATCACACTAATTGCCATATGCAATATATACGGTTTTATTTACATTGAGCGATAATTTATTTAGGTTTAGCCATATTGCCACCTTACGAAGATATTCATTTAATTTTTCCTGCGCAGCTGTCCACGAGTCACACATATAACTGTGTCATCAGCGTAAGATAATATTGTTTCATTTTGCATATCTATCAGTAGGTCATTCACGTATAATATGAAAAATAGAGGGCCAAGTATTGTTCCTTGTGGAACCCCTATCATAATTTTTTTGTACTCACTCTTGCAGTTACTTATCTTTACACATTGTTTCCTATCAGATAGATAGCTGCTGAGTAATTTTAATGCTTCTCGTCTTATACCGTATCTTTCTAATTTGTCCAGCAGTATACTCTGATCTACAGTATCGAAGGCTTTAGCCAGATCTAAGAACGCAGTTATAATCGGTTTGCTTTTATCTAGGTTTCTATATATAATATTTGATAGACAATTGAGAGCATCCTTCGTTCCTCTCTGTCTTAGAAAGCCGAATTGTCTATCAGATATTATTTTGTGCTTCATGATAAAATTATAAAGTCTATTGTATATGATTTTTTCAAATATTTTGGCAATGTTAGAAATTAGCGATATTGGTCTATAGTTACTAATATAACTATTGTCTCCTGATTTATATATAGGTACAATATCTGCTTTTTTCAGTGCATTAGGCCAGATTGATTGCTGTATGCATAGATTAAATATGTACTCTAACGGTTTTGATATATGTTTCGATAAAGATTTGATAGTTATTGCACTAATGTTCTCTACTCCACTAGCCTTTTTTTTTCATTGCAATAATTATATTTTGAATTTCAGACATATTAGTTGGATTAATAAAAATTGAGTAGTTGTTTCGAACTGGCAGCTTCAATTGTTCTAAGTCCATTTTTTTAATTTTATTGCTTAAATTTAATCCTGCATTACATATTCATTCATAGTGTTCGCAATAGTGGTCTTGTCATCAATTTTCTGATCATTAACTATTATACTATCAAGTGATCCTCCTTGCTTCTTTTTTTTCCCTAACTTATCATTATTATGCTCCAAAACTGTCTTGAATTACCACTGCATTTTCTAATGGCATTATTTTCGTATTTATACTTACCATCTTTAATTACCTTACTCAAAATTTTTTCATAATTTTTATAATCCATTTTCAGTTTCATATTTGTTGGATTCTTTTTCCATATATTATATAACAACTCTTTAGTTTTACAGGATATTAATATAGTTCGTAATAGTTAATGCAGGCTGATTGATTGTAATCATTTTGTATTTTGAATTTATTAATACTTATGAAGAGTGGATAAGGATCATTAAATGGTATGTTTAACTTAAAAGACTCCAACCCAATATTTCTTACTTTGGCGAAACAATTGTCTATACACGTACCGTTCTCACTGTTCTGAGATGGTCTTGTGATTCCTCTAAAAAATGGAGTATATTCATTTTCAAAAAAATTATTCGGAAATTCTTGAGCGATTGTCTTTTCAGCTAAATCAATTTTGTCATAATTAGTTTCCCTTATATCAATATTAAAATCTCCAAATATACATTGATTTTTTATATTAACCTGTTTAGCCAGGAATTTTCTTACTGAATTAGTAAACTCAGATTTCGATACATCGTGGCACCTGTACATAGCAGAGATCCTGATTGCATCACCTGACTCTAGAAAAGTATCAGAACTTACAACACTCAATCTATCAATTACTTCTATTTTAGTTTTTTCCTGTATATTGTTTTTTATATATAACATGACTCCATCAGCCCTATTAATTTTACTGTCATTGTAATAGGTTTTATATCCTTCTAGTTGATAGTATTGAGGATGTTGTAAGATCCATGTTTCCGTACATATTATAATAATTGGTTTTACTACCAAGCTTTCAATAAATGATTCTAATTTTTGTAATTCGCATTTAAACTTCTTATATTTACACAGAGAATTAAGTTCTTTTTTTCGAGATGCTCTTGTTGAGTGATCTGATGTTTTCTGCATCACGTTCTATGTTGTGTATGTCTACAAAATTGAATTCTTGCCATATATCTACCACAATTAAAACATGGCTTGACGTTGCAGTAGTCATGCACCTTACAGTTTTGATAACCCACGAAGATCCTGTTTTTATTCTCTCTCACATTTTGGGATAGTTCAGCAGGAATGTCTAATATGACTTTTTTTATTGTCTAGATTTTCAAAATTATCTATTCCAACTACTTTAACCTTTGGATTCTCTATTGTTTCTTTTGTAACATCACAACTTTCATCAAGCTTTTTCTTCAAAACATTATATGCTTTGCTTGCACTTTCTTCTGTTAAACAATCTACTATTATTTCACTCTTTTTCTTAATTAGTTTTTTTGCTTGTATGCTCTTATCTTTAATGAGATAGTGTGCAACAGCATCATTTATTTTGCCAATAGGATATTCTTTAGTATCTTTGTTTTTAACTATAATTTTTGGATTCGCTTTGGCTTGATGTTAGTCATGGCACTCGAAATTACTTGAGCATATGTTTTGTTTTTTGAGGTATTTATTTCACTTTTCTGCTTATCAAGTAATTCACTCAATAACTTATTTTTTTCTTTCAGTTCTTTATTTAGTTCTTTTAATAATGCATTTTCACGCTTCAAAATACTGTCCATTGATACACTGTTCTCATCATCATCCTCACTTTCAGCTTCTGACACACTTATTTTATCACTTTTTCTCAATTTAATCTGAGTAATGATTATTTTGGCTTCATTACTCAGCACATTTGTATTCACTTTCGAGGTTAGGTCTACTTGGTTATGTTCTGGACATAATCCTAGAAATAGATTTGTTTATTTTTATGAGTTTTAAAGGGTTTTTACAAAATTTACCAAATATAAAATTTTAATATAGTGTAGATAACTATTACAAAATCTATTTTTTCATAAGGAATTGAATCAACTATGGTTAGAACAGAGAAGCTGTATCGGGATGACAAGGTGAGGTGAGGGACGAGGTTCTTATACCGGTTGGCGTAATATAGAGCTGGATAGAGCACTTTGTGCATGTTCCGAGAGACACGTCGAGCCTAAGAAGTTTTATTTTTTCGCAAGGATTCGAATAAGAAAGATTAGAACAAGTAGCCTTGATCAGGGCGATCGCTATGAAGAATTTTCTGAATATTAAAATTTCGCAGGTTCGCTAAATCGCGAGTGGTTAGAACACGGATCGGGATGAGAAAAATTTTGAAGGATTTTTCGAAAGTCAAAATTTCTGCGTATTAGTAATCGGGACAAAAATTTATTAGTTTTCTAGGAATCAAGAAATAATAAAAAATATTCTAATAGTATTTCAAAGAAATATTTAATAAAATATTTCAGGTCATGCATACAGAGAATGCATCCTGAAGTTCAGGATATAATACAGTAAAACTCAGGCATACACGACCTATATTAAATTTTAATATATTATAAAGTAAATTTTGCTATAAACATAGCAACATTTATCAGGCTTATAATAAAAATCTCATATTGTAGAAATTAAAACATACAAAAAATAACTTGGATATCTGAAATTATTTGGTAAAAATTATTTGGATACCTGAAAAAGTCATTTTTTTCTTAAACGTCATTTTTACCACAATTTAGAGTGTGCTACTTGATCCTTTGTGACATTTTAAACAAAAAATATTTTTATCACTTTTAATCAAGATTCAATAGATTTTAAGAACACACGCATTATGTGTGTATATAGATAATAAAAAAAATTATTTTCTCAAAATCTATTGAATCTAGACTAAAAGTAATAGAGATATTTTTGCCTAAAATGTCACAAAAAATCAAGTAGCACACTCTTAATTGTGGTAAAAATGTTATTGTAAAAAACTTCATGTATCAGTAATTGGCAGCTATTTTCAACCTTTTCAATTTGAGGGATAAATAAATTATGTGACCATCAATGGTTGTTTATGATATTTACATTTAAAAGTGCCTCTATCATTTTTTTGATAGAGCTCATATATAGGCACGACCGTGTCCTATAGTTTTGTCATCGAAAAATGTTTAGTCACGACCACGACACGGAAGTTCCTTATAGTTTTGTCATCGAAAAATGTGTGAGATGCGATATCTCACGCAATTTTTGATCGACAAGGCTGAAATTTTGGGAGGAGTCTCTTCTCGCACAAACCTAAAAACTCATTTTTTTATCCCGATCGTCTACGTTTTCTTAAAACGTGGGCACAATTTGTTCAATTTTTGCGTGTTTTTTGAATACAAATTTTGGTGTTATAGGATTATTTCTAAGAGACTTTTATCAATCGGGCTAATAATTTGTGTGCAAACTCCCCTCGTAATAGTAAGGCGCCAAATTTATTTTGGGCTTGGTCCTGCATGTATACGCAGAATGTGGTCACATCCAAAAATCGTTAAAAACGGTTTTTTAGCTTTAACTTAAATTCTATGCATTCTACAAAAAAAGTTAAAAGGTAAAGTTGTAGATCTTAAAAAAATACAACTTTTTTTATTAACACTTACTTACTTACTTGATAACATTTGAAGGTTAGACAGGTAATTCTCTACAGTTTTAACTTCAAGATTTATCACAGTGACCAAAAAAAAGATAAGTATACAGCTTTTTTATTAGCAAGGATAAAATAACCTTTTTATTACATTTCTATGAAAATTCAAGATTATGAAGGTTTATGAAAAATTCATAAACTTTAATTTGTTTGAAAATTTTTTCATAAGATAGTAATTTTAAGCCCAAAGAGTTTCATCAGGAGACAGTATATACGTGTATAATACTCGGCGTATATATTTTAGTAAATAAATTTAAGAGTATTAATTAGATTTTTTGCATTTTTTCAAAATTAATTTCTAATTTTGGTTCTTATATAAGGCTCCGATCGAAACGTAGGGACGTTTATTTGAATTCAAATATTGCTCGCATGCGCGCCCCTGGTAGGAAGGTTATAATAAACGTGTTGGAAAAGCACAGAGCGACCGTTTTGCTGTTCTGCTAGCAGACAGCAAATATTTCCTAACACAGCTGATATAGTCCTGGGATGTGTTTTACACTGAGTAAACACAGCTGATGTCTAAATATATAAAACCGCTGATATTTCCATAAATTTTATCAGAATATGTGAAAATAAGTGTAGTGTCTTTGGGTTATAGCAATAACCCTAAAAAATAAAGTGTAGTGCTATTTGTAAAAGCAGAGCAGTAGAGTGATTTTGTGATGTTATATTCTAAAAGTTTTATAAATAGTCTAGTGCTAGAAGTATAGTTAAGAAATATGTGCATGTCGAGTTCTAAAGACAGGTGTGCGAGTACGCACATTGGTAAAAAATATTCTCGGGGAAGAAACAAGGAGAGGATAAGAAGATCCTTTAGAGAAACTGAATGAATCCAGTAATAAGTCAGACCTTTAACCTATTCAAGAAAAATCTAAACTTCAGAAGCGTAAGGCACCACCTAGGTCAGAAATAAAATTATATCAATATTCTGTTTTCTGAGTTTGAGCAAATTTTGAGTTGCAGCCAACACAAAGTTTAACTTATCAAGTCAGGAGCTGGCAGGGATTGTGTTTTATAATTGAAATAGTGCGTGTTAAACATGGTCAGTTAAATGCTATAATCTTATGACAAACAGTTTGCGCTAAAACTTATGTATGAGGTAATAGTAGAAGAACAGTATTAGCATTTCGTGCTCTTAGCCTTGGACTCGCAGTAGCCAAAGAATCAATAAAAATTGCAGTGAAGGAAGAAAATGCAGTTACAGAGACTAGTGTTCCTTGACTGAACAATTTCAGTGGACTCTGGTAACACTAACCTGCTTGATGATATTTGGAGGTAAGACTGGTAATTTTCTAGTTTCAACTTCAAGATTTAACAAAGTTACCGAAAGAGATAAGTATACAGTTTTATAATTAGCAAGGATAAAACAACCTTCTTATTACATTTCTATGAAAATTCATGAAATGCCTTTTTTTGTTTGCAAGTAAAAAAAGTCGTAAAGAGCCCAAAGGTATAAGTGAATATACCACATAATTGCTGAGAGTCGAGGCCCATGTGTGTAGAACATAAAAAACTTTGTCTCTAAGGATTTGTTAAGCACTAATTTAAGTTATACTTTCAACAATAATCATAAACTTTAATGTTAATTTTCTTTAAATGTGTTTTTTACAGATTTCAGCTCACTGTCCGTAGGATTCGAAGTGAACGAATGATTCTTTTGAGCTCAAATTCAAGGAGGATACTTTGTACACCTATAGTTTTGGTATGAATGCGGGGATTTTAATATGAATGTTTAGAACATATTTTATACATATAAAGATGGCATAATAAGCGAAAAAAAAGAAAAAATTTAGTATTTTCTTCGCCAAACCATTTCTATGCATTCAAATTAAAATCCCTGCATTCATACCAAAACTACAGGTTTACAAAGAATCCTCCTTGTAAACCCCTTAAAACTGGTTTTGAAATTTCATTTTTATCTATAAAATCTATAGCTAGAAGTTACAGACAATATGTCCATCCAATCGTTATCATATATGTGTATGAAAAGTTATAGAGTCAGAGGTTGCGGTTAAAGTGACGACTATGCATTTCAGCCTAGGAGATAATCACAATTTGTTTATATTAAATACACTTTTTCTTTCTATTGAATAAACTTATAGCATGATTGAAAAATTACTTAACAAAATAGCCGTTGTTTTAGGTTAAATCAATTGATGGAAATTATATCGAATTTTATAGAACCCAGACTATCGCTAAGTCCCAGACTAATATACATAATCCTAAACAAATAAGTTACTATGTCACATGGCACAGCTAATTGTCAATCACAGAATATTAAAATTTACTGAACAAAAAAGCATCTAATAAGTTAAAAACAACCTATATAGATAGGATTTTCTAATGTGTCAATAATTTATTTATGCGATATCTTGTAACGCTACGTTTTTCGCCAGATCATACATTTTATATAAAAAATAAAATATATATATAATAAATCAACAAACCTGATATAGAGACCAACAAAAAAGTAATCCACAATTGTTATAAATGTATCGATAAATCGATCGATTTAGATTGCCTTTGTTCCACAATGACGCTGAAAAATGAAAATAATACAATTATTTCTTCTGACAATTAATCTATTATTGCTAATACAGAGAAAAGAATTGTATACTAACTTTGGAAATGCTGCACTTGTTATTTTTATTTTTTGTCTAATAAATATAGTATTTCCATCATACGTGCACGAAGAAGGCCACTTTCCATGCATGTAAACTGAATGGAAAACCGAGTTTTTCTTAGCAGCAGGAAAAAACTACTCCCTTGGGAGGGAAAAACTTTTCCCTCCCAAGGGAGTAGTTTTTTCCTCACTCTGCAACCTATCCGATGGATGTGTGTGTCTATATAAGTATTAGACGTTACATAATACCAACGCATATAGTTGTGGCTTATGATATTTGTTATAATTTTATTTAAAGGTGTACCACTGATACACTTGTGAATAATATTATAAAAAAAATAATAAGCCATAATTACTAATAGTTACCTGGCCAAGCAATAGTATATTACGTGCCTAGGGAGGAAAAAACTTGGACAGTCCATATCTCGTGTAAATTGTCACCCGAGCCGAAGGCGAGAGTGGCAAACACGAGGTATGGGCTGTTCAATTTTCCTCCCGTGGTGCGTATACTATTTTTGTTCACACCATCACCGAAAATGCACATTCCTCTCCAGGCGCCCGGGAGGGAATGTGGTACTTTCGGTGCAGACGAATTTCGTTTTGAACGCATTTTTGAACAATTTCACTCTGTTATAAATAGCTTGCATTTTTTATAGGGATGGTCATTTTCGGCAATTTTTTTTTAAATTCAAGATCTCGGGCAAAGCTATTTAGTAACGCCGGAAAAAATAATGTATGCCTGGCCAGGTAATAAATTACCCGGGGCGCAATAAAGGCTATTTTTTGGTAACTATTTGTAATTGTGGCTTATTATTTTTGTTATAATATTATTCATAGGTGTATCAGTGATACATGTATATTATGTATACACGCGAATTAAAAGTCGGTCGCACATCGCCTACGGCACCCTCGACTCCCGCTCGTGCTCAAAACATCACCCTCGCTAGAAAAAGCCAATTTCCCCCCCCCCCTAGTTGCACAATATACTATTGCACTCTCGAGCTGTATAAATGAAAAGTCAAACGACGTGTACACTGCACGTGCTTACGAGTTAGCTAAATGGAAAGAAGGGAGACGGAACGGCAGCCATCTTGCTCTGTAGCGCTTGCAGTGCCTGCGTCGGCATATATAGTGATACGCGAACAATTTAAATTTGAAATAAAATAAAATAAATATAGCACTTCATAAAGGCTTTCGAGAATATTTCGAAAAATTTTACAGTATTATTCGAATTACAAAATCTAAAAAATAAGGATTGTTAACTATAACCTAAATATATTTATATAAAATGCAGGTTTAACTTTTGCTTAAAAATTCCAATTTTTATAATTTTTAAAAATGTCTCAAAAATTAAGTCGCAAAAAATGATAAAAAATATTGAAAGATCCTGAAAAAAGTAGGTTACGTTAGCCATTTTTTCATGGATGAACGCTTTTATAATACATTATTTTTCATGGATCTTTTAGAATATTCGCGCGGCCATCGACGACGTAAAATTTTAGTATTGATTGATAAAATTATATATTTTATTATTACATGAAATCTATATTATTTTGTTACTTCGCTAAAATATACATTGGATGCTGTATATTCTTTCAAACTTTTATAGTTTTTCGTACATTAAAATCGTACGTTATAAATTATAAAGAAATTTCGAGTTTAGCGTGAACTGCTTCTAGTATTTGGATAGATAGATAGGGGATATATACACTAGTGGGGCTTCGCCCCCCTGCTCGCTACTCTCTCCAACCCCCTAGTGTAGTTTTTGATTTTTGTATTTGTTCCATATATCATATAGAATCAAGAAATTTTATACAAAATTTCCTTCCAAACTCTATTTTCAATTTCAGTATCATTTTCATTTTCAATTTGGATAAATAATTGATTAGGGTTTTTACATCTGGATAATGCTACATATAATTGTCCATGAGAAAATAATGTTTTTTTTTTTAAATATAATCCTACATTATCGAAACTTTGACCTTGGGATTTATTAATAGTCATTGCAAATGCTAAGACTAAGGGAAATTGTTTTCTATATACAATAAGTGGTAACGAAGATGAACGTGAATTTCCAGTATTTAAAGTAATTCTCGGTATAAAAACTTTATTTCCAATTTTTTCCCCAGTTATAATTTCAGCTTCTATGTTGTACTTAAATAATTTCGTAATTTTTAATCGTGTTCCATTACATATACCTTCTATTATACTTAAGTTTCTTATTAACATAACAATTGCACCAATTTTTAAATTGAGTTCATGTGGTGGTAATCCTTCACGAATGTTATTTAATACTTCTATCGGAAAATTTATATAAATATTATCATCAGATTTGTCAACACCTTTGTATGTTGCAGTATCTATGCTATAATATATTTTTTCCTCGCTATCCATTTGTCTTAAAATTTTTTTATTTATATTATTTAAAAAATACGTGTATTTATTATGAGAAGTGAGTATTACACTATTTAACAAAAAATTTTTTAACATACATCATTTTTTTTCATTCATTTGGAATTTTAAATGTTGTAATATTTCCTTCTCCAATTTTCAGTAACAATTTTGAAAATTCTTTATAACATGAACGCATGTTTATATTTAACTTCAAAATATGGAAATTTGACCAAAGGTTTGATGATTTTATAGTTTCTGCTATAATAGTGCTTCCATTACTATTTTTTAAAACAGGGAGAATTTGTCGAAAATCCCCCCCCCCCCACAATACTATTAATTTATTTCCGAAAGGAATTTCGATATCACATAGATCACGTAATGTTTTGTCAACTATTTCTAAAGCCTTTTTTGGAATCATAGAAGCTTCATCCCAAATAATTTTCTTTGTCAGATTTAAATCTTAAAAATGAGACTTGGATATTGGTTAAATCTAAAGGTAAACGAAAAGTTCTATGACTGGTCATTCCCATTGGAAGTAATATCAAAGCTATACCAGTCCATGCCATAGATAAAAGAAACGTTCAATACATCTCAAAAGAAAAATTATTAATTTGAGAAATGATGTTATTAAAAACAAAAAAAATAAAAAATCAACAAATAAAAACGAAATTACTATACAAGATGGTAATGGATTATTTCGAATTTTTTCAATTTTTGTATACAATAATGAAAATTTACATAACAATATAAGAACGATGATAGTTAAAAAAGTTATCAACAATTGAAAATATTATTGTGATTTTATTGTAGGAAGTGATTATTATCAAAATGTTAAAAGTAGAAATAACTATTTTGACTTTATGTCTCAATCTGGTATTTTTGGCACTTTAATTGAAATCAAATGCATTATCTTAAGAACAAAATTCATTCATTTTTAACAATAACCATAATTTAGTATAATTTGATCATGTCAGAAAATTATTGGTAATTTTTATACAATAAAATAAAAAAAAATCAACGCGCCCAAAGTACATTATGACTGAAATAATGTGCTTCTGACAGTACCCCTTGGGTGGTCTGGAAAACTGTCTACTTATGGTTATCTTTTTACCGTTCATAAGTATAGCCAAAATAATTATATAATATAGTATATAATTTTAAACCATAAACATTGACAGTTAACTAACAGTACATTTTAAGTAAGTTAATTCTACAAAATTCGTGTTATTGCTGTGTAAAGGGCTGTGGGGGGTATGGGGGGTAGGTGGGGAGCTGTGCGGGGGCTGTGGGGACTGTGGGGGGGAGTATAGCCAAAATAACTATATAATATAGGAAGATATTATATATATATATATATATATATATATATATATATATATATAAATTGAAATTACGTACTTTCTTATCAAAAGCTCGTCAAAGATTATTAAGTTCAGCCCTGTTGGGTTGGAAAAAGTAGATAGAAATCGGTAAGATTTATCATTGACTTAAATTCTGAATTCGAATTCCATTTTCTGTATTACAGCTCGATAAAAAGTAATATAAATTAATAAAAATTGATAATGGTCGACAAATATTTATACAAAAACTACAGTTCGTTGCTCCCTAAATTTCAGATCTTACACCGTAAACTAGTACTTTTGGTATTCGCTGCGAAGACTAGCACGATTCATGGCTCAAACTAATTTTCTTTTTAGAATGAGAAACACTTATGATAATTTAATAATTTTTGTACTAGCTTCTGAATGTTACTTATTGTACCACTTTAGCGTTCATAAAAATATATCATCAATTTTTTAAGCATAAAGCCCCGAAACCGCAACTGTTTCCGTAAAAAGTACCAGTTTTCGCGGCAAAGACGTAAACGAGCTAGTCTTCGCGGCAAAGTTGTGAAAAGTGCTACTCTTCCAAAGGGATTGGAAACGTGCTAGTCTTCGTAGGGAACGACGAGTTGGAATCGATAATCGATGTAATTTCCAGATGATTTAGTCCACATAGTATTGAAAGCTTCCAAGTTAAACTTTCAAGGAAGATTTTATTTAATCCTTCCCATAAGCTTAATAACTTTATTGTAACTTTTATTAGTATAACAAAAACACGTTACCTGGAAGCTTTGTTGAATATTATAGTAACCTATCAAAAAATATTTAAACATGAGATCATAGAACGTTTTCAGGTAATACTACATAAGCTTCCATTAAGATTACACGGAACTTACAACAATAGTTATGGTAATATTTCAGAAATGCTCCCCTAAAATCTTTTGCGGTGCTAAGAACAACCTTTCACAAAATATTTCTTCGAATCTTTCTAGAGTTGTTTCTAAAAAATAAAGGTAATTAATCGCTTAAGATTATTTGAATACAACGTCAAATATTTCAACAAGAAGTCTGAAAACTTCGTCAGCTTTATTGAGTGGTTGAAAAATGTTTCGTGTATAACGTTGAATTGGAGTCTTTTGAAATATTTCTGTAACCTTTTACCAAATATTGCTTGGAATCTTGAAACATTATTCCACATCGTAAACTTTCTAGTACAAATTAGTCAAAGCTTATGCCCACGTATAATCAGGAATGAACCAGGAACATCGTAGTCAGATTACAGTTAGCATTCTTGGCTGATTGAAAAATGTTTCGAGAATCACGTTGCATTGAAATCTTTCAAAATCTTTGAGTAACCCCTCACAAAATATTGCTCGAAATCTCGAACCAATATTCCCCGTAAGCTTCCAGTACGAATCAGCCAAAATTTACTCAAGTATAACCAGGAATGTTTCGTTTATAATGTTTATTTGGAATCTTGCCCACATAACACGTTTAAGAAACGTTTCTAAAACGTAAGCAAATGTTTGAGAAACGTTTCCAACCACTTAGAAAAAAATTTTTCGTTCGGAAATATAATCCACGTTTTCCAACCGTTGTAGCGACGTTTCTCAAAAGTTTCTCACAACGATTGAGAAACCTTTCAACAACGCTTTTAATACGTTTCAAAGGATAAAATAAAATTTTTTTGTTAAGTTTATACACGTTCCGGCAACGTTAAAACTTTGTTAACGTACTGAAACTATCGTACTAATGATTACAGTTACATCATCTAGGTGGCGTCTAGTAAACCACAAGCTGTGAAGTAGTGCTCTGGTGTCTACATCGAAAAGTGTAGCATTTAGGGTGGTAGGGTAGGAATTCTCGGGGAAGGTGGTAGTAGAAAGATATTACTTTTGATATTTTTTACTAAATTCAAATCTAGGAAACGTTTCAGAAACGTTCTGACAACGTAACTCTTCCAACAAAAGCGGACATTTCCACGTTCTAGAAACGTTTCTAAAATTTTGGTAAATATCAAATGCAATGTTTAACGTTTCTCAAACGTTTCAACACTTTTGATAACTCGACAAATGATATCGCTTAATTAGAATCTCGAAATGATGTTTTACGTAATTATGTATCCACGGAAGCTTATGCAATAATAGAACATTACAGAAAGATTGCAGCTTTCTTGACTGTTTGGTAATATAATTTAATGAAATATTACAGATCTTGAACTTAGTACGATTACTGAAAATAGAATAAATAAGTACGCCCGTAGCATCCAGAGTTTTAACAAATTATTTAAGAATCTAAAATAGGGACTTGTAAGGTTCCAGTTGGGTTTCTCAAGTTTTCGAAAGGTTTCTATAACCTTACTCGGAATAACTGTTTTATTTTTCATGCAATTTTCGAGGTAAGCTTTGAAGGAGCTTTTTCTTGTAATATTTTCTGTAAGATTTCAACTTCGAATGCTCTGATTGAAATCTTTTAAAAGCCTAACATTACTTTTTACAAAATATTGCTTCTAATTCTCCCTGGTAGAAAAAGCCAACGATTGAAGAGCCACTCAATATCAATAAAAGATTTACTACTTAAATCGATAAGTTTTCTTATTTACTTCAATGGTGTATCTCGTTGATACCCATCAGCTTCAAACGTCGGCTTTTTCTGCCGAGGAGAATTGTGCTAAGATCTGTGTAAAAACTCTACAGAGATCGATCTAAGATATGCACAGATGTCTGCACATTATTTTCCTAAGGGTATTGGAAAAGGAAACAGGAAGTTTTTTGAGGATTCTAACCAAAGATAAAATACTCAATAGAATACTTTTTAAGCATTTTGAAACCTAACTGAAATCTTTCGAAATCTTACGCAAAATGTCATTTAAAGAAGCTTGTGTGAGATATGATATCTCACGCAATTTTTGACCGATAAGGCTGAAATTTTGGAAGAAGTCTCATCTCGCACAAACCTAAAAACTAATTTTTTTTCATCCTGATCGTCTACGTTTTCTTAAAATGCAGGCATAATGTTTGCGTGTTGTTTGAATATAAATTTTGGTGTTAGAGGATTATCTCTGAGAGACTTTTATTAATCGGGCTAAAAATTTGTGTGCGAACTCCTCTTGTAATAGTAAGGTGCTAAATTTATTTTGGGCTTGATCCTGCATGTATACGCAGGATGCGGTCACATCCAAAAATCGTTATAAACGGTTTTTTAGCTTCAACTCAAATTCTATGCATTCTACAAAAAAAGTTGAGTAGAAAAGTTAAAGATCTTGAAAAAATACAACTGTTTTATTATCACGTAAGCGTGAAAATGCTTTTAATTTGAGTTAGCAGGCTAAAATCAATTTTTTTATAGCAATAAACCAGTACTTATCATAAAACTTTGAGGCTATACATTTTACATGAAAACCTTGAACGTTAAAGTCGTAGATATTTTGGAAACACAACTTTTTACCATGACAAACATTTTTTTTAAACGCTAATACAGAAACAACAATTCTAGAAACGATTTTTGGTACATATAATTGAATAACTATTTCGGTGTGACTCGCCCTATCTGGCCCAAAAGCTTAATATTGATTGCCTGATGTTCGCGCGAAGCGATTAGGCAATATCAAGACGAACGTGAAGCGCAATCGTCAGTGGTCGTTCCTTACACGCAAAATGCGAAGCGTAATTTTTTCAGTATCCAGATTTTCTTCATCTGTATTCTCAATAACTTCTTTAACTCTATTGTATTTATTTTCAGCTGCTCAATATTCTCTTTTGCTTCCTCCTAGAGGAAGATCTGTGCTAGTAAAATTTTAAGTTTCATCAAAACTTCTAGAAAAGACTTTTTGGTGTGTTAGAAGTTCAAATCAAGTGTTTTTAGAAAATGTCCGTATGGATGTGTGTATGTGCATATGTGTGTAGATCTGTGTGTATGTATACCGTAATATTTCTGGAACTACTCCGTTGATATCAATTAAATTTGACATGCATATCTATTTTTGGATTCTGAATTCGGAAAAAACAGTTATTTTTTATTTTCTCAACTATTTTTTGATTTTTGAAAAACACTATTTTGCGCTTTTTCAATCGTCTTATTATTAAAAACAATTCAACTAAAATGTATTTGAAAGAGAATAAAATTACTTACTTTTCCTCGTTTGGTCCTCAGGACCGACCACTTTGTTTGGCAGATAAAATGAAAAAGATGATTTTTTTTTAAATGTATATCTCTGAAACTAAACATCATAACCTCACGAAAAAATTATACCGATGAGTCACGAGTCAAACTATATCCCATTAAAATTTTAAGTGATTTAACCACTTATTTTTGCTTTCTCCAAGAGAAAGCTTTGTGATGGTGAAAAAATCGATATCCAAGATTTTGATAGATTTCGATGTTTCGAGGTTCCTGAGTCAGAAAAAGTGGTTTTTGAAAAATGTATGTCTGTCTGTATGTATGTATGTATGTATGTATGTATGTACGTGTGTACGCGAAAGTGGTTACCACGATAACTCTCTAACGCATTTATATTTTTCGCTGAAACTTCACAGGCTTATCAATTATGATCTAATAAAGAACTGATTAAATTTTGGAGCCGATTCACAAAGATAAACCGTGTTTATGAAAAAAACATTGTTTTTGATGAAAACATTGATATATAAATTATCCTCCCGTATAAATTACTCTGTTCCTAGGTTCATTGGCATTTGAGTAATGCATGACTTTCAACTTTTCATTATTTTATTGGGTAAATCCATGCCCCATTCGTATGTTTGTGACAGGTGGACAGTTTTTAAATCTCTTTGTTAGGAATTGACGAGTTTGTTCGTGATCTTTTTTGGTGTATAAGAAAAATGTTATATTGAATGATCGCCCATTAGCCCATGAATAAAGAGCTTTAACATCTAGAATTGCTTTATTTTATTTTTTGCAGCTTTTAAGCTCGCTCTTGTAGCTTCTCTCTTTACCATTGCTCCAACTCCATCGCAACTACCTTTTCCGTGTGCTGTTGCAAAACAGTGCCATTCAGCATCAACGCCAAAATCTCTCTTATGACTCATTAAAAACTACTCATTTGATAACGATTTTTAAAATGCCGTTTAGCACCATCAGTAGCATATATTACCTTTTTTACTGTGGGACAAACCTTGCGAATTTCAGGTATAAGCTTTTGCTGCATTATGTATACTGCAGTGGCATCATGAGTAGTACAGTCGGACATTGATACTGTACTGAAATGCTTTAGCTTGCTTTCAGATTTATAATAAACAACAGCAAGAGAAATCGTACTTTGATCATTATTAAAATGAAATGCCTGTGTAGCATCTTGGGCTGTAAAAGCAACCTCTTCATCTGAAAGATTATTTTTCTTCCCAGAAATAAACTTTGATTGTTCCTTAGCGATGAAGTGATGAGATATCAACTTTTCTAGGCTAGAACATAAAGTTTCAATAAATTCTTGTGATGTTAGGCATTGTTTTATCAAAGTGTATCTATCGGTTGATTGCCACGTGCTGAAGATGACTTGATCAATATTGTGCTCATCCATAATGTTCTCAACGTATTTAGAAAACTTTTGAATGTCCGGACAAAATTTGCATTCATTCAAATAACAACTTGGTTTGGGATCCTCACATAGAGCGAAATTCAAACAATCTTTATAATTCTTCAGAATATTGTTTGAGATTTTTTCTATATTTACTGCGTCAATCATCGCCTTGAAATTTTGGTGTATCGCACATACACATACATTGTGTGTACCAGAGGATCCTGCAAGACACAACATTTTGGTCTCAGTTCCGCAAACTTGGTAAGCCCAATCGGATGTTCAGGAAACTGTTCTTTAAATTGATTATGAAGGTTCTTAATATCAGTAAGTAATAATCTTTTCTGCACTTTTATTTTTTCACCATATAAATAAATATTGACGGTGTCTTTTTTATTTGGCATAATTCTGCTGTTAAGATCATTTTCGTAAAAATCTTCAACTTTCTGAGTAGTTTCTGCAGGTAACGTTTTTTCACGTTTTGCAGCAGGAGAAGCCAAAAATCCATCTGATTCTCTTAACTGTTTTGCTTTACGAGCCATTCTGTGAGACACACCAAATTGCTTCATAATTTTACGTATTGCCCAGTGTTCGGGCAAAATAGTAAGAATACTGACACGTAATGAATCGTTCTCCGGCATGGATTGGAATTTGTTTTTAAGTCCAGCTAAAATATCTGTAAGATCATCTTGCATAGGTGCATCCGTGTTTGAAACCGAAGGTGAGTCAGTCTCTGATTCAAAATCAACACTCATACTGACGTTTGGAGATGACAAATCATGTAGTTTGTAAAAAGATTTTCTACATGTATCACAAATCAGTGAAGATGTTGGGTAATCAGGATAGACATCTTGAAATTCTTTGGAGATCTTCCTAAGAGATTTGCTGTGCCCTGTATTAATATCAAATGGATTAACGCATCTATCGATACGATATTTTTTCGCAGGAGAAGACATTATTGTAGGATATGAGAAAGCACAACCAAAACAAAAAAAATGTTAGAAATAACGAAATTACGGCTAGTACAGTTGAACAAGGAGTTGCCGATAAAGTAAGACTTACTCAACAACTACCCTAAAAAGGACTGTTGGAGAAAAAGTCGCCTATGAATAAAGCCGCTGATGGACTTGCTCACCAACTATCCTGAAAAAGACTGTTGGAGAAAAAGTCGCCGATGAAGAAAGCATTCCTTGAAGAAAATATTCCTTTCTATAGGTTGCTAAACGTGGGAAGGGGTTGAGGGTGTAGGTAAAAAAGAGGGATGAAATAAATCACTTGAAAGCAATAAATTCCTTTGCCACAAAACAGTTTTATTTGCTGAAGTCTTTGCACAAGTTATCATTGGACACGAGCCGTGTACTTGCAGCATTAGGCTGTTGAAAGAGGGGCGAGGTACAGCGCTGGACCCGGCCTCCTTATGTGCCCTCCGCGACGCTACTTCACTTGTGGGTAATGCGCAGCCGCCTAGCGGCGCGCCGCGGTGATAAGCGCTGCAGCGTGCGTGGCGAGTTCAGCGGGTTGCGCGTTAGCAGGGGCTTTTCGCGAGAGAGCCTGCGGGTGGGTTATGACAAATATCCGCCAGTTTATATTGGTCATATTGAATTTTGAAATTTCGAGGTTAAAATAAGATTCAGCGGCCCTTTAAACTCCCATACCGATACTTTAAACTGATTTAAAATCGTTCATTGCGGTAAAATAGTTTTGGTGGTTGTATAATGTCCGCCATCTTGGATCGGCCATTTTGGATTTTAAAATTTTGAGGTTAAAATAAGGTTCAGTGGCCCCAAAAACCCTCATATCGATACTTTAAAGTGATCAAAAATCATTTGTTGTGGTAAAATTGGTTTGGTGGAGGTATAATGTCCACAATTTTGATTCCGCCATTTTTGATTTTTGAATTCCGTCAGCATTGTCAATAATATGTCCTATCATTTGTACATGCTTTTTGGTGGGATATTTCACATATTAGAACATTTTTACTATTGTTTTTGTTGAATGTGCTATGAAAACGTGGGTTTCAGGCTTCATATTTTATGCGCCACATTGGATTTTTGAAAAGGCCAGCACTTTTTCAAAAGCCCTTGACAAGACGATCATTTTGAGACCTCAAACGTCTTGTTAGGTTAACCCAAATTTTGGGTGCACTGATGGTCCGGTTGACGTGAAACGTCTCGTGTATATATATATAGGTTTCGAAATTATTTTGTAGTTATGATCGCATCGTGTGTCGATTCACGCATTCTAAAATTTATGAGCATGGCGGTCATGAACAATACTATTATAAGTATGTGCTAAGTTTTTAATATTTTCATTAAGAAGCTTTAAAACGATTCTTTTAATCATCACATCTCTTGGAGAAAGCATACTGTTAATGAAGTTAGCAGCGGTTTTCAATAATAAGTCGAAAACGGAAAAAAATGAGTTTTTTGTGTCTCGATAACGGACCTAAAAATGCCTTATTGCACTTGAGATTTTGGAAAAAAGTGGATATTTTATGTGTTTTGGCTAAGTTCATTGCGCAGCTTTCAAACCCCTATGGTTTTTAAGATATCAAGGTTTCAATTTTTTTGAAAATTTTTTGATACTTTATATCTTTAAAACAATGTAGTTAAATGCTTCAAAATTTTATTTGGTGATTTACCATAAGAAACGCTATCTGCTGCTAAAATTCTAAACGATTTGGTTGAGCGGTTTTCAAGTAAAGAGCTAAAATGTAAAGAACGATTTTTCTCAAAACTGTTGCTTCCTCTTATAGGGGTGTCGTTGCACATTGTCAAAGTTACTCTCTATGAATTTATGTCTCACTGATGTATATTGTTATGTTATATTTTATAGAAAAGCACACTTCAACTCAAACTCTTTATTATAACGTAAATAACTGCCAGAACCAGACTGAACTTAAACAATAATATCCACGATCTCGTTGCTAAGGGTCGCTATGCGCGATTCTCGGTGTTCGTCGAATCGCGCAACGTTTAGGCTCGGTCACAACATTGCCTTTTCCTTTTCAGATTGTCGTCCCGACAATCATAACCATTCCTCCTTCAAGCGGGTTGATCCTCTTACAATCCAATGATGCCTTACAGGAACTGACACCAACATCCTCTACCTTGACGCATCCTAGGCATCAAGTTACCAAGCAATGCTTACAGACGCCATTCCAATCATCACTTAACAGGATTAAGACGGACCTGTCTCTTGAACAATCTACTTTAATCATCTTTTTTATTTCCTCATCATTGGGTTGGTCGTAATCGGTCTTCAGACAAGAGGGGGGAAGTTGACATGCCGTGGAACCTCACCTCAAGTCCTTGCTCTGGTATTTACCTTCACGCTCACAGAAAAAACCACAACTCAAAAGAACCGTGAGCAAAGCAGTCTTCCTTAACGGGTATCTCTCTCAGTGTAAGTCCCAAGACAATTGATGTTCACTTTCTTGGATTTATGTCTTAATAAACGACGAATACAATAGCCGAAGTCATTGATTTTTCTCACAACCTCCTAAGGTTCCTCCCAATTCAACTCTAGTTTTGGTGCTTTTCCTTTAGTTGTTCGGGGGTTTAAGAACGAAACTTTTTGGCCGTGGGAATATTCAACGTTGAGAGCTTGTTTGTCGTACCAAGACTTCGTCTTTGCCGATCGTGAGTCAATCCGGTTTCGTGCCATTTTATGGATCTCACTGAGTTTTCTCTAAAGCCTGTAATCTCCTCTGATAGACATCCTGGAATCAAGTCCAAAGGAAGCCTTAGATCAAAACCGGTGTACATCTCAGCTGGAGTAGCTCCGGTCATCGCATGTTTGGAGGACCTGTAAGCTAACAGAAATAGTGAAACCCAACGATCCCAGTCTTTCTGATGTATATATTTTGAGAGATAGTAAAGTAGTGTTGTATTTCAACTTATCCATTTGATTGTGGGTGTAATGGTGATGTTTTTATCTTTTTAATTCCTAACAACTCAGATAAATTTTTAATCAATTTCGAATCGAAATTTGTCCCTTGATTAGTATTTACTTCTAAAGGTAGCCCATATCTACAAACAATCTAATCAAAGAAAATCTCAGCAATAGTTTATGTTCTCATATCACCTTCAACCTTCAACCCACTTCGAGAAACAGTCTATCAGAACTAAGAGGTATTTATTGCCTAAAGAAGAAAGTGGAAAGGAGCTTAAAATATCCATTTGAAGTCTTTCGAATGGAACTCCTGAATTGTAAATGTTCATCTCACCATGGCCTTTATCTGGAGAACCTTTTTTTCAATACAAACTTCAAAGGATTTACACCAATTTTCAACATCTCTTTTGCAAGTAGCCCAATAAAATCTTTTTCTAATTTTATCTAGAGTTTTATTTACTCCGAAATGTTCTCCAGATGGCGAATTACGTGCTTCTTCTAAAATATCTTTGATTTTATCTATAGGAACAACCAATTGACGAATTTTATGATCTAAATTTGTTAAAACCTATTCTTTATACAATATTCCATTAATCAACACTAACGAATCCCATTGTGAACAATAGATTTTAGTGAATTCATCTATCGAAGAAATTATGCGGTACTTCCCCTACTGAGAAAACTCACTTGACAATCAAGGCTCAAATTTCACGTGACAATCATGCCAAAATCTCAAGTGATTCTCAAGTGATTCTTAAGTGACTCTCTAGTGATTCTTAAGTTGAATTGTAAGTATAAATGTATTTTACTAATCCTTATTATCGAGAATCCTACGTTTCAAAAATGGATGCCTAATTTTTATTCCGTGATTAGCTGTTCTTTTCCGTGCGCGATCTGTATATAATATAAGAATAAATTTTATCTCAAAAGTAAATTTTCAGAATCTCTTACTCTTTTTTAAGAACATTCTCAGATTAGTTACTCATTTCACATGCGATGTTCATACAAATAAATTCCAAATTTGGAAAGGGAAAATTTAAGAGTAAATGATACAAGAAAGCGTGATAACGTCACTGCTCTCTCTCGTCTAGGGGGTACAGAAAATCGCGGGTGGTATACCGGTAAAAAGTTGCACGTCTAGACTGTACTAGCGCTTTTGCCTATCTGTCTCGCGTGCTGTTTCCGCGCGCGTTTCCCGAGTACCGCCTGCTGGCAACGTCGCCCTCACGCATGAAATGGTCGCACGACGCGGTGAGCGCGCGAAATACGAATTCGCATTCACTTGTCGCAAGCAAAGACTCATAAAATTCAATACTTCATTATTTTATTTAATTATAAATTTTATATTTTCATAATATTTTCGCACAATAAGACTATTCTATTTTATTCAATTTGAAAGTAATATATTTATTATATATTTACAGCACTGGGTGGCATAAATCCGCATCTATGTCACGCCTATCCGTGGCATAAATAGTCCATTATTGCACCGTGCTGATCGCCCTCGTAACGCTCGGGCGCTAACTGCACGGTGCAAAAATGGACGGTTTAGGCCACGGATAGGCGTGACAGCGGATTTATGCTAGTCAGTGCTATAAAATAGCGTACGATACTCGTGGCATAAATAGTCTCGCTACGCTCGGGTGTTAGTACACGCCGTGCCGTAATGGACTATTTATGCCACTTGTATCGTAATATACTATTAGGTTTCCGAAACTCATTTATTGATTAAAAAAAATTTCTAAATTATTAAATTTGATATTTCATTAAAATTTATATATATCAACAGTTTTCAAAAAATATAGCATCACTGGATTTGCAAGTTTTAGAAAATTTATGCGCAATCATTGGAGTATTTTCAAATTGTTTTTTAACGAGGTGGGTGTCGTCCCTGTACGCAAGTGGCCCTCGGTACTGGTCTGCGTATTCGCGCACTCTCGCAGCTAGCTCCGAATACGCGCGACCACCCTTTAACCTGCTTTAGAGACGTAGTTTGGTACTATCTGTCGCCGTTCTTCCGGGCAGCACCGATGCATGGGCGTTGCTCAGCACCAGCCCAGTTAACATGGAGTCATCACCGTCACCCGCGGCTAACTTAACGAATATGTACACGTAACCGACCGTCGCACCCTTCCTACACCGCCGCGCAGTACCGGCTCCGTTCACTAAGCGACACCAGCGCTGCTGAAGAATCGTGCGACTACCTCCGGGTACATTCATGTTGCCCGGGCTAACGTAGCGGGCAGCTCGTACCTTCACGGGCAAATGGCCCCCTCGTGGGCAGACGGCCCGCTAGCGGGCCAACACTTTCAAGTGTCAGTATGACCAACCGAAAGCTCATAAGGCGAACGGGCCGAGGGAAAGAGATAGAGAAAAAGAGGCGGCGAGCCCTGCACGGAGAGAAGTATTTTAAATTCACTGATATTCGATATACCAGTCATCATTTAATAAAATTAGAATTTTTATAAATATTATTGAGTTTTTATTGCTCCAGATGATTCTTATACATAAATAATAATTAAAAAGAACAACTACAAATTGTAGCATCATAGCAATGCTACGGAGAAACCGGGGGCATCGACTTGTCCTCGCTGCTGATGTAAAAGCAAAGCTCTTCGTGCTCGAACTCATCTCTGCTGCTACTGCTGCTGCTGCTGCTGCTGCTGCTGGCTGCTACTGCTGCTTCTGCTGCTTCTGCTGCTGTTGCCCGTTGTTGTCGTAGGTCATAGAGAGATCTCTTCGAAGGTATCGATGTCGATGTGCATGCTGTTGCTGTCCTGACCATTACCGCTGCCGTTGTTTTGACCCGAAGAGGCCTCCAGGTTCGCGCGCATTTCTTTGCGTTGATCATCGCTATGCTGTGGGCAGCGCATGGACCTGGTGCAGAGTTTCTTCGTGTGCTCTGAGACGACGCCGCAGATTTGCTGAAGCAGGGCTTTCTTTTCGTCGAGCGACATGTTCTCATAATTGGACGGAGAGCTCTCGTTGCTCGTGTAGATGAGCTCGTTGAGGCTATCGCTGCCATTCTTTTGGCCGATAGAACCGACGTTTTAGCTTCTTGAGGCCGTTGTGGTCCTTGCGCCGTTTGCGCTTGTCGTTGTTGACGCTCCAGTCGACGACATCGTCGTCGTCGCTTATGACGCCACTGTAAGTCGTCAGGTCCTTGGAGTTATTGGCGATACGTCGCGAGGCTATGCGCGAACTGTTTCTGCCCATGCCCATGCATTTCTCCAGGTGGGTCGCGAAGCGACTTTTTGATCGGATGTTGGCCAAACACATCCAAACCAGGAGAGTCTAGAAATAAACAATTTCATTTTATAAACTTATTTTGAACAGTGATCATGAATAAGGGTTAGGCTTAGGTGTACTTCTATTTTATAATGAATTGAGATTCTTTTTTTTACTACAACCAATGCTTTCAAAATTAGCATATAATTATGTAGTAGTTAACAAAGGTAGAATGTATACGTATGAAAAATACAAAACAATTTTCATGTACATATGTAGACATACATTATGAGTATACCTTTAAAAAGCGTTATTTGTCAATTGTTTAGTGAAATATGTTGTCAATGATCAGAGTATATGAATAAAAGAATAGCATAATAGGCTAGTATCACTATGATATAGATATATTTACATGCTTACAGAATATTGCTTATTCTGTACTGGCGAGTATGAGATATTTTAATGCTCATGTTCATGTTCATGATTATCACGAATGAGATTCAAAGCCTGCTCATAAAATGTAAAATGCAAGGCAGTCATTAGAGCAGCTTTAAATTGACATGGTCCCAAACCTTTAAAAAGGCTTCGGATTCCTTCTTGCTTAGTGGTTAATAAAAGACAATTAACCAGACCATTGCAACGGAAAAATCCTCCAAATCCCTTTCTACCATGCTCAAATTCTTGAATTTGTAATCTCTTTCTAGCTAAATCAAGGGGATAGACTATAGTTTTTGCTACCAGACCTGCTGGCAGCCAGCAACCAGGCTATTTATAATACCTACTTTCTCATGATGATGCTGAAAGAAAAGTTTTCAATTAATTTTTCTGTAGAAACAAAAGGTTAAAAAAGGCGAATTATTTTTAATGATTCTTAAATTTTCTGTTGTGAATAAGTTATCTTTTTTAGTCATGGCTAATCTTTTCAAGTTGTTTAATGTTATTTTTGAATCGCGATATTCTGTGGATAAATTGTTTAACCCAAAAGAGTTCGCCGAATTTCATGCCATATGCACAATTGTTCAGCATATATAGGTAAATATGGCGAAATAACGTCTGTCAAGCAATGTCATATTGTTGATATATTAGCTACAAGCGGACGCGAATAATAGAGATAAGGTGATACGCAAAAGGAAAACACTTCAGTTTATGACAAAGATAAACATGGCTTTATTCGGTAACTGAACTTAACGTGGACAAAGGAAAAGAAAAGCTTGGCGTAGCTGAGAAAGCGTGTGGCTTGCTCGGCGAGCGCGCAAGAAGTGAAACGGCGTGTGGAGCCCGCCGACGAACGCAGCGGCGGAGCACGTGGTCGTGGCTGTTTTACGCAGCGAGGGCGCTGCGGGGTTGCTAGATGTCGGGTGTTAGCGTATATATACTAACACAAGTTATTTTGTTATTATTGACCCATCTACACAAATAAGAGATTTGATTCATTTTTATGAAAATCATTATGATTATGTAGTCAACACAAGAGTCTCAAAGCCTGAATATATAGAAGATGTATACGATGGTAAAGAGTACCGTTCATTCGTTAATTCACTACTGCCAGAAGATAAGCATAGTTACGTGAGTGCTGTTTTTAATACGGATGGAGCTCCGAAATTCAAAAGTTCGTAATATTCGATTTGGTCATTGTACCTTATGTTAAACAAATTACCTAAACAAGACCGAATTAATAAGTTAATCACATGTGGACTATGGTTTAATAAGATAAACCTGATATGAGCGTGTTCTTATCAACGTTTGTTGACGTAATTAATAAATTAACTAGTGAAGGAATTTCATGTAATGTAAAAAATGAAAACAAGCTTTTAAAACTGTACGTCCTCACATGCTGTGTAGATTCTGTAGCTAGAGCTCCTGTTCAGGGCATTAAACAGTTTAATGGTAAATGCGGATGCAGTTGGTGCCTGCATCCGGGAGAATGGACTGAAGGTTACGGTATCCTTTATTAACATATTCTGTAAATGATCGAGATCATGAAAAAACAACACAAAAACATAAAGGCAATACAATGTTCAAAGGAGGTTTCAAGGAGTTACACTACAAATCGTAAGATTTATTAATATCAATCATTTCATTTCTGTTGCACAAGAATATGTATATCCGGATATACATGCGGATGTTTTAGTGAAAATGTACTGTGATGATTTTCTTGGTTCAAAAGTGCAAACTTCGCGTACCAAATGATATATTAGAAAAATTACAGCTATCTAAACATTCTGCAAACCTTTTTTTCAAAATGGTAAAAAATGGATGTTTATACGAATCATCTATTAGAAAGAAAAAAAGATCGAATAATTCATTTGCACAATTAAAGGATAAAAGATTTGTACAAATTGATAGTTTTATTACTGATGACGAAACAAATCAAGAGTTTGCTGTCTGCAACGTTGTTACAACAAGACATCGATTGATTCAGCTAGCATTACCTTAGAGTAATAGAACATATTAGCACAGAATCTACAATTGTTCAAACCAATGAGATCATGACTATTTGTATTTCCATGCAAATACTCGGAATCATGTATATTTGCCCTCTACCTAATCTACTTCATTATTGAATATACAAGTATTTTTCAAAGAATTGCAAGCTTTTACGGATACATTAATGAAAGCTTTAGTTCATTTTTTATTGTCAATCAAGAAAACCGTTTTATACATATATATTGTAATAAAGAAATTTGAAAACAATCACGTTTAATTTTATTATTTCTGCAGTATTCCTATAACCTGTATTCCCTCTCTGTAATGTATTGGTATTAATAATAATTATAACAATATAATATATTATTCTATTTATTTTTAAGCACAATTCAACTTGAGATTCACTTGAGAGTCACTTGAGATTTTGGCATGATTGTCACTTGAGAATCACTAGAGATGTCACTTGATTCTCAAGTGAGTTTTATCAGTAGGGTCCTGTGAGACTTTATGCGGGCCTATCAGCGGGACTTTATGCGGTACTTCCTGCGGGACTTTTTACGGGCCTATTAGCGGGATTTTATGCAATACTTCCTGCAGGACTTTATGCAGGCCTATCTGCGGGACTTTATGCGGTACTTCCTGCGGGACTTTTTGCGGGCCTATTAGCAAGACTTTATGCGAAGCTTTCGGCTGAACGTTATGTGAACCTATCAGCGGGACTTTATGCAAAGCTTTCGGCTTACAGCCAAAAGCTCCGCATAAAGTCCCGCTGATAGGTTCGCATAACGTCCAGCCGAAAGCTTCGCATATAGGCCCGCGGAAAGAACTGCAAAAAGTACCTTATTAAGTTCCGCTGACAGTCCCGCGAAAGGATCCGCAGCAAGTCCCGCTAATTTGCCCGCGAAAAGCGCCGCAGAAAGCTCCGCACAAAATCCCGCAAGAAGTATTGCATAAAGTCCCGCTGATAGGCCCGCGAAAAGTGTTTCTCGTGTGATTTGCCAGTGTGACGAAGGGCATTAAGTGTCTGGATAATTTATTAAAATTAGTTCTGTCAGTTGAACAAAAATCATTCGCACATGCAAATCGTCAGACTTTGCGAAAGAATTGCGCTTTTCGATCTCTTCGGCTCTCTTTGTTATTCCGTTCGCCGCCGCCGACCTCCTTAGCAACGGCGCTGCAGCCGCCGCGTTCACTTCCCCTCACGCGCTTTTCCGCTCGGCGCTGTGGTGGGGGGATTTTTCTTTCTTGACTGGGAAATTGGAAAGTGGAGAAAAATTTTTCGGACTAATTCCCCTAGACTCAGTTGTTTACGCTGATCACGATGGTATATAAATGTTGTATTGTTTTAGAATCACCCTTTTCAATCAATAAAATTTTAATATAGTAGATAGACAGAATATCCAATAAAATGTAAAAATGTAAAATAACAAAAAAAAAATCATTGGATATAGCAATTGCTTATTTCATTGCTTTTCGTATTTTTTGTTTAATACGGAAAAAAATTATATGAAAATTAAAGTTAAATTGTAAATCATGTTTATGAAAATTGGGAATATTTTGAGCCATTTATCGTAGGCGACGAATCTTTAAAAATTACTGATAGAAGTACTTATAAAATGCATATGTCAATGAATGGTACGTACGGCAGTGAAGTGGAAATTATAGCATTTGTTCGTGTATATTCTGGAGAATTACAAGGTGTTACAATTAAAGATAAATATGAGATCGGGATATATTAATTTTTCATCTTTTCTTTTAAATATTGGTGATGGTCATTTTGACAGTTTTAAGATTCTAGATAAATGAAAAATCAATAACATATGCAATAAAATTTACGGTTCAGTTATATCTGTAAATGATGATCTTTCAAACAGAATCATTTTATCGCCCCATAATGAAGATATTTACAAAATAAATGAAAAAATATTGAAAAAAATTAATAGCGAGGAAGTTATATATTATAGTATCGATTACGCTAGACATAAAGGTGTTGATGAAACTCATAGTGATGTTGATTAAAAGTATCCAACAGAATATTTAAATTCTCTAAATTCCATTGCAATTGTACCAGATTAAAAATAATTAAACTGTTCAAACATGATATCAAAGCTGAGATTATTACAGGTGATAAAAAGGGAACTACTGCTTTCATTCCAAGAATTATTTTAGACACCGGTAAATATACATCTTTGCCTTTTGTATTATTCCGTCAACAGTTTCCTCTAATTTTGGCGTTTGCTATGACTATAAATAAATCGCAAAGACAAAGTTTTGACACAGTTGGTATTTATATTCATAAGCCACTTTTTACTCACGGTCAGTTGTATGTTGCCCTTTCTAGATGAAAAAATAAAAATCAATTGTTTATTCAAAATGAAACCGATGATACCCAACTTCTAAAAAATATTTTTTGGGCAGAAGCGTTTCAATAAGTGTAAATATCTGTTCTCCGATGATAATAACCACTTAAGTGATTGTAATTTCAAAAAAATTTTTCTTAGTATACTTAACATCATTATAGATTTGAACACAATGTTAAAGTATGAAAAATGTAAGTATCAAAAAATGAATAAAAAGTAAGACAATATCCATAATATGCATAAAAATAATGAATCTAAAGACGTTTACACTTATAAGTTTCAACAAGTTTACATGTATTTTTTGATTCTTATATTTTTCATTGAGATTGCTAAACAAAATTTAACATGCTAAGTTTTGTTTTAGATAAAATCCCTATTGGAAGTTTTTATTTATTTAACAAAAAAAAATTAAATCAGATCCGCTTCAAAATCAAGAAGACTCACATAGGATTCAATACATTTGTAGAATTTGTGATTCGAGATTTAATTTCAAGAAAAATTATTTAAGGCACATGAGAAAGCATGCAGCCATTAAAATCTTTCTTTGTCACAAATACGGAATATTATTCAAAACTATTTTTTTTATCCCGATCTTCTACATCGTTTTGAAATGCGGGCACAATTTGTTCGATTTTTAAGCATTTTTTAAATAAAAATTTTCCTGTGATCAATCGAGCTAAAAAGTTGTGTGCGAACTCCCCTCATAATACTAAGTTGACAGATTTTTTATGGGCTTGATCCTGCACGTATACGCAGAATGCGGTCACCTCCAAAAATCGATAAAAACGGTTTTTTAGCTCTATGTCGAATTCTAAGCATTCTACAAAAAAAAAGTTAGTTCCTCTATGTAATAGTCCTGCATCCGTAGAAGATATACGAATTTTATATAGCAATACAACTTTAATTTTCGATAATATAGAATTACAAGAAGTAAAAGATTATGCATACTATCTCGATTACGAAAATGATACATTAAAAGAAAAGTTGAGAATAAAGTAAATGACTTGAACAATTATTTATCAAGTATTAACAAGTGATTACAGTTAATTCATGTTTGATTCAATCATATTCAATTTTATTTATATCTGCTTAATAATAGTATAGTATATTATACACCAAGAGTATAAAGGTTGTTATTGGCGCTCGTGCGTAAGTTGTCGTTTGAGAGAAGCACCGATAACCTTCATTATTCTTGAGGGCCAATATACGATTTTTTAACTCACCGTTGAGTTGGTATTTGCTCACCGCCTTTAAAGAAAAAAAAATCTGAAGGCAAGTACGAACTTTACGCTTGGGTGTATTAAAAAATTAATTATAGGCTTTGCAGCTTGCTTCTTTTTATTATTTTCCAGATTTTATGCTCACAATTGAAATTTCCAAAAAAGTAGAACATATTACAAGAAGGTATATTCTGTTTTATCCTGAATATTATCAAATCTTTAGTAAATATATTCTTTTATCTTGATATATATGAATACGAAAGAGCTATAAATAATGTCTGAATCTAAATTAGAGAAAGAAATATTGGGAGACGGTAATTGTCTATTTAGGTGCTTTTCTAATTTTCTTTACAATGACGATAACTTACACCATTCTATTAGAATGAATGTCGTGAATCATGTTTTCAAAAATTGGCAATATTTCGCTCGTTTCGTTTTAAATGATCCGAATAACCCAGAAATACTCGATAAAAATTCTTACAAATTTTATATGTCTCAGAATGGAATATATGGTGGAGAAGTTGAAGTAATATCATTTAGTCAAATATACCCTATACGTATTGTTATATACACTGACAATTTTCCACCAATATATTACAATAGAGATTTAAATACACAATTTGAATTGAATTTACATCTTACTTGTTCTATTGACAAAGGCCATTATAATGTTTTATTAAATAGTAAAAACTATAATTTCTTGATTGATTATAAAAAAATGAAATCCAAAAAATATTATATGAATAAGAAAAACAACATGAATGTAATTCAAAGGAAGAGAATGAATGATTTAATAAAAAATATAGATCTAAATAGATTAGAAAAGAAAAGGAATAAAGATAGGAAGAGTAGTATGAGTGTTAAACGTTTGCAAAATAAAAGAAAAAAAGATCAGGTAGATTATATGAATGCAATTCGTTTAGAAAAAAAGAGAATGAAAGACAGAGTGGAAAATATGGACAAAGACAGCGCAGAGAAGAAAAAGGCAAGAGATAGAGTGAACAACATGGACGAGAATCGTGCAGAGAAGAAAAAAGCGAAAGACAGAGTGAACAACATGGACAAGGACCGCGCAAAGAAGAA
>QLYP01000082.1:581050-600444 GCA_016647725.1 Nasonia giraulti
AACATGGACAAGGACCGCGCAAAGAAGAAAAAGGCAAAAGACAGAGTAGGAAATATGAACGAAAAAAGAATAGGAAAAAAAGGAAGAACGATCAAACGGAAAATATGAATGAAGTTCGCATAGCGAAGAAAAGGGTAAAAGATAGAGTAGAAGATATGAACGACCATTGTGTACAAAACAAACAGAACACAGATAGAGTAGAAAACATGACCCTTATTCGTAGTAATAAAAGACGTATTACTGACAAATTACGTAAAAATTTACCGCCAATAACTAAAATTTCTGATTTTAGAGAGATGGATTATTTTTGTCCATATTGTAATGCCGCATTTTGGTCGGTAGAATTTTCGAAAAAAAGTTGTTGTCATAACGGTAAAATTAAATTACAAATTTTAAGTGATTTTGATGATTGTTTGAAAGAGTTAATTTTTAATGACAGAAAGTTTAAAGATCTAATTCGTTATTACAATAACATTTTTGATTTTTCTTCTTTCAAGGCTAAAGAAATTCATACATTTAAATCAGGCATTTATAACTTAAAAATTCAAGGACAAGTTTGTCATGTATCTTCGAATACAATAACACCTATAGATAACATTCCACGAAATGGTCAAATTTATATCTACGATGATTGGGAAGCTATTGAAATAAGATTACAAGAAAATCAGCAATTAGTTAAATCGCATGTGCAAATTATTACTCAAGTGTTAGAAAATAATCCATATACAAAAAACTATAAAACTTTACATGAATTATCGAAAACTCAAAATTTAATAGAGTATAAATTATAAGTATTATTTTTATGTTTTATATATAAATTATATTTTATACAAAACATTCGTTTAGACAGACGTAGATACAATACACCATCAACAGGAGAATGTGCTGCTCTGATAACTTCAAAAGATGGTGATATTCCTTTAAATTACGATCTTTGTTTTTATCCAAAAAGTCCACCTCCTAATGAATCGAATACGTGTATAATTAATAAACTTTCATTCCATATTGAATGGAACAAAAGATACAATATTAGGAAGCACAGTTAAAAATTTTGATCGCATATCATTTGACAATAAATATGCGATCAATAGATCAAGAATTTTCTAAATTATTACTACAAATTATTAAAAATTAGGTATATTAGGTATTATTAAAAATTTTCAAATTCCTGAAAAATGGAAAACTTTAAATGTTTGTTATAAGATTTTTGGAACTACCATAAAAAAAGATGATGATCTTTCAAATCGTGTAATTCTTTGTCCATTCAATGAAGACATATATAAAATAAATAACAAGGTTCTCCGAAAAATTAGAAGTGAAGAAATCATATATTACAGTATAGATACAGCATCAGACAAAGGAACCGATCAGACTTATACAGATTCAGAACTGAAATACCCAACTGAATATTTACATTCTTTGACATTTCCAGGATTTCCAGTACATAAATTATAATTCTAGACACAGGAGATTTTACAACTTTACCGTTTATACTTCGTCGACGACAATTTCCCATTGTTTTAGCTTTCGCTATGACAATAAATAAATCTCAAGGTCAAAGTTTCGAATATGTAGGAATATATATTCGTCGACCTTTATTTTCACATGGACAATTATATGTAGCTCTTTCACGTTGTCGAAACCCTGAAAAATTATTTATTGAAAATAGATGCGATAATCCAGAGATAATACAAAATATAGTTTGGATAGAAATTCTCAATTGACGAATATTTCATTAGAAATGGATGAAAAAAAAACATCAGATGTATTCAAGTAACAAATTTATTTCTTGTGTATAGTCTTCTTTTCTCATCTAGTTAGTCATTATTTATATTTTATATATCTGTTACAGAAAGCCAACAACAATTACCTACAAATGTGATTACTGCAAAAGTCAATTCAAATCTTTACAAAATAAATTAAAACATGAAAGGACACAACACGCTTCTACCATAAATACTTGTAAAAAGTGTTTTTCAACATTTAAACGTAAAAGAAATTTTTTAAGACATAAAAAAACATATTCGAAGAACATTTAGTTGTATAAAATGTAAATCACAATTTAAGAGGTTTTGTCATTTAAAACGGCACTTTCTCATGCATGAGACGAACAAAAAACTTATTTGTTATTACTGTGATTATAAAACATACAGAAATGACAAGTTAAATGTCCAGTTCAAAAAGAAACATAAGGTATATGATTTCTGATGTTAAATAAATTAAATACTTGAATTATTACTATTATTAAGTATTAATTAATATTACTTTTTATATTTAGAAATTCGACGACATGTTAAAAGAGTTCCTAGTAATACTTATTACAATATTTTACATAGAAAGTATGAATTCTCATTAAGAAGTCTAACACAGCCATATATCCTACAAATAAACTGTTTCGAAAAAATCCAACCATATGTGTGTCTCCAAATTTACCAACAAGCAGTTCCCTTTTGTTCATAAAATCCCAGTTAATACCTGACGGAGAAGCCCTCGTTTTCGACTGCAGCAAGGAGCAAGGTATACATTAAACTTACCACTTTAAAAAGTTATAAAATGAACAACTGTATACTTTACCAATATTAAATCAAAAACGATAATACTAAATACTAAAGTATGCATATATACGACGGTGAATACGAAACATAGCTGTGGATATTCAAAGACCGTTTAGAAAAATCTTGAGGAATTGCCGTTAACAAGTCTGACCCATTCGTATCCTACAAAGAAACTATTTCAGAAATTTCCCAATAAGCACAATCATATGTTCATGAATTATATCCAATACCTGCCAAAGAATCCCTCGTTTACAACTCCAACGAGGAGCGAGGTACACAATAAACTTACCACTTCAAAAAATTTACAAAATAAGCAACTGTATACTTTGCCAATACTAAAGTGTGCATATATAAAGTTCGTTTGCGCTTACAGGTTAACTGCACTGTAAAATAAGTCACTGGAGCGCGTGATCCAGCTACGCGACAAGCTACGGTCTGTTGCAACAACGTCGAACACGAAACATAGTTTTTATTCCAAAATCCCCTTTACATGAGTAAGAAGTATTTCTTAAATGTGTATAAAATAAAAGTTAAATTCCTATAAACTTCAACGTTTTTCATTTGTAAATAAGAAAGCGTGATTTCTCACGCCTGCCTAATTCAATCATCGGCGAATCGGTGTATTCCACGCTATAATTGAAGCAGCCGGAAAATCAAGTGTATAACAGAACTAATGCCGAAATCCGCCGCGAAGAGGAGCTGAGCAGCAACGATCAAGGTGACGAGAAGGGATGAGTCGCTGTATATTATCTTCTCGTCTCGGCGATAATTGTATAGGAAGTGCAGAGACACCGAATTTCTGGGTAGAGCCACTATTCCCATAACCACGGCCGAAAAGAGGGGAGCAGAAAGGGGGGAGCAGAAAGGGGGGAGCAGAAAGGGGGGAGCACGAAGGGGACAGCAGAAAGGGGGGAGCAGAACTTACGGCGGCGGCGGCGGCGGCGAAATCTTTTTATAATATAGAGAGAAATTAACTAAATAGCAAAATATAATTATTTAATTATGAAAGTTTCATGTTGTAAGCATCAAACAAATAAAATAGCAGCAACCAATTTCATTACCGTTGATAGCGCTTGAACATTATTATTTATATATTTAACCAATTAATTAAATAACAAAATATAAGTATTTGATTATAAAAATTTTATATAGTAAACAACAAAGAAAAAAAAATAGCAGAAACCAGTTTTATTGATATTGGTGGCGCTTGTGCATTATAATTTATGTATTTAATAAATTAAATAAGTTATTTAATTTAATGTAATTGAGTTATTTAAATATTATTAAATTTACAGTACAAAACTACATTTTAAATAAGTATAAAAGCTGCTTCTAAATCTCAAATTTAGTAACGCTCTCTTTATTATATACACAAATTTATGGTATAGAATATGTATATAAAAATTCAAAAATAAACTATTCAAACAATATTAAATAAGTGAGTGTATCAAACTTATTATATACGCGTATATTGTCAATAATATTAATGCGGGCTTCTTTCTATATGCTATCTAATTTTTCAACATATTTTAACATTAAGATTATTATGTATCATAGTATTAACATTTTATGCATATTTCATAAACATTTTAGAATGTTGTTACTTATTCATATTAATTATTTACTACTCTTTTAACTTTAAACTAATACATATTTTTGATATGATTTATTAGACTTGATTATTACAACTATTAAATTTATATTGAAATCTAAATATATTTTAATAGATTAACAGTTATATTTAGTTTTATAAAAATGTAGGAAATTATATTTATTTACTCATTGTTATATCGAAAGAATGACAGTTTCAACCCTGTTAAACGCAGTGTATTATTAATAAGCTTGGGTTGGAATTTAATTTTTGTTCTCAATGTACATCCTCACACACACAGACACACACGCATACGCGCGCGCTCACACACACAGGCGAAATAAAAAATAAATTTTTACTTCCAGTACACGATGTCCAGGTCTCAAAATCCTTTTCCGGACGACGAGACATAGTCTATGATACAACGCACGTAGTATACAACAAATGTACCAGAGAAAATTTGTACTTCCAGTAGACGATGTCCAGGTGTCAAAATCACCTCCCAGATGGCGAGACATGGTCTATGATACAACGCACTTAGTATACAACAAATATACAAAAAAAATTTTTACTCCCAGTAGAGGATGTCTAGGTGTCAGGATGATCCTGAGGTTAATTCTTTATAATGTAATATATATGATATATGATGCTACCTTCCAAGTTATACAAAGTTTAACCACAAAAAGACCTTGTTTATAATCAAGAATATATTATCAGCTCCAGAATTCCAGGAAGACTAAAATTCCAAGCAGTCCTGAAAAATTCCCTGAAAAACCCGGAAAGTGCAAAATTTAATCTTTACATTAAAATATCACAATATTGGCGCACAAAAAAAAATAAAATAAAGCGGTAGAAATGTTCTCAGATGTTAGGACTAAATGAGAAAGATAAAAAAAATTTCAATTAGAATTGAAGGGATTTGAATAAATTGAACTGGAAATGACGTTTTGGACAGAAATTTAAGCAAATTAATATTATGTAGATAATTAATCATAGCATATTATATCCAAATGGGGTATTGGCAAGCGAAGCGAAAAAGGGTATAATATATATCATAGGTTGCCCAAATAAGTATAACTAATAACCCAATATGAGGGGAAGCCAGACACAGTAAAATTACGTAAAAATCATTCATTATTAACCCAATAACGAAATTTGGGTTAAAAATAACGTGAAAAAGGCATAATTTTAACCCAATCACCCAAATTGACATGAAACTAATTTCTGAAACGGCGGCGGCGAAGATTTTTTATTAATATAGAGAGATAAGATGTTCTTTTTATGAAACTTTTTGTAAATGTACGGGGCCTGTGAGCCCTATATGAACCAGAAAAACCTGTATATTGAATTGTAAATTATTGTGGACTGGCTATATAGGACTTCAGAGCCCTTACTCATAAATAAAGAAATCTAATATCTCTTTCTATATGCAGAGACGTCTGCAGAAAGTTCTGCAAAAATTTCTGCACATTTATTTCGTAAGCGAATGTCAGATATTTCGCGAATGTTTTGCAGGAATACTTGCAGGATGACTGTAAATCAACGTGCACACTGCATGTAGGTTTTCTTTAGGATTTTATGCATGATGTTTTCTGCATGTCATTCTGCTGAACTATCAACTGGTCTACTTACAGATGTTCATGTACATTATCTTATACATAATCCTGCACATTACCTGTATGTTGGCATACAAGAATGTTTGTAAACAATTTTGTAGGTATGTGTGCAGGTTATTTTCGTTAGAGCAAGCTTACACATATAATGGCGATAATATGCAATTTGCTCGCGCTTGAGCCGACTATCACAGACTGTTTCAAAGTCGTGTAAGCCGAATCGAACTATAAAACCCGATTTATAGTTGCCAGATTGGCGTAAACCGTTTTTATTAAAATTAAAAATGTATTAAATTTAAATAACTTACCAATAGATGATAAAGAAGTTTCTTCAACAACGGCAAGACTGCTATTATGAATCGTAAGATGATGTATGTCTAAGCCTAGGAATACAAAACCCTGTAATTTTGGCATATTATTGTGCCTTAATTTTAAATAAAATATGATTGAATTTTGTCGTCCTTTAAGACCATCCATTGCTTTGCTTATATGATTGAAGTCAGTAAATTCACAGATTACATCTAAACCATTTTTTTTTATACTGCAAGTACATGGAGATATTTCTGTCGGATTTGGGCACTGTTGAATATTTTGAGCTTCGACTACAATTTTCAATGATTGTAATAGAAGACAAAAAAAGTAACTTATTAAAAACTGTTTAAAAAGATACATCTTGAAAAAACTTTGCAGTAATGAAAGGTTATTGATATGGTTTTAACAGTGTCCGTGGTAACAAATTAGATGCATAATCATCTAATTCCTGATACCTTGACATTAGATTTTCTCTCGCATCTGTAAACATTATAAATTTTATTTATCTAAAATAAAATAACCATTTTACAACGTTTATACAGCTTATTCTATGGTAAGTGATATTTTTGATATTTATTTACATTCGCAAAAAAGTGAGATCGATATTTGTTTTGTTTTGATACTAACTATCTTGATTTAAAAATCATTTTTTTTCAGGCTTAATTTAAAAATTGTAAAATTAGGCTATTTTAAGGCAATTGCCCATATTAGTGAGTAAAGAACACCAATAGATAACTCGGCAGCACTCTTATAGAAGTATAAGCACCCGCAGATAACAGCGCGTGCGAGGCACACTAAAAGGCACACATGAATACTCGGCACGCATGACGGCTTTGTGCCATTACTTTGCGGTCATGTACGTCAATTTTTAAAGAGTTTTCAATTGCGCATTTGGCCTGGGCAAAATGTCACCACATTGATGTCACAATATGTTACTGATTTTAAATTATCATAGCGGCAATTTGCCGACATTCGAGAAATTTTTTAGCGCGCGATCTGTCACTTGGAATTTGGATGCATTGCTTATTAATTCCAAAAACCAAAAACCAACCAAAAACCAGTTTTTCAGTGCAACAGCTGTTTGAATACATCAGAAGTGCAGTTTTTGATCCAAGAAGCTGCAGTATTTATGGGAGGCTGGAACATATATATATATTTTTTTTTTTTTTTCGGCGAAGGTATACTTATGCAGACAGTCTGCATAATCCCCGCTGTGTATGTACTTTTTGTCAGCATAAGTCCTAATTCATATATAATTAGTATTGATATGTCCGCACAAGTACCTTTCCGCTAAAGCAATCATCACTCGTTTTATGCGGACGTCTGCATAAGTACCCTTGAGTCTGCATAACTCACGTTGCAATTCCGATTTTGTCAGCATAAGTCACGGTACATAGAAATATATATATATATATATATATATATATATATATATATATATATATATTTTTTTTTATTATATATCGTCGGTCCCTACAAAGAGTAGTACGGTTTAGATTTTCTACGACGAGTGATACAGTTCAGATTTTCCGGCAAAGAGTAGTGCAGTTCAGATTTTCGCGGCGAAGAATAGTGCAGTTCAGATTTTCGCGGCGAAGAATAGTATAGTCCAGATTTTGCGGTGAAGAGTGGTACAGTTCAGATTTTTGCGGTGAACAGTAGTACAGTTCAGCTTCGCCCCGAGAAGATACCATACAAACCCTACAGAAAAATAACCCTACACCCTACACAATAGTATATTTTGATACAAGGGCGTAAGTGTTGGATCTAGGACGATAGAGTGAGGTTTGTCGCGGACTTGCCCAAGCGTGGATAATGAATTGAACAAAAATTTATATTTAAAAAAAAAGTTTTTATTTTTATATTTATCTTATAAAGTTTTCTAAAAAAATCATGAAAATCATTTCGTATGAGCCGTCTATCGATCATGTCCTGGGGCCTTATTCACTAAGGTGTATCGCCAGGATATAGAGTCTTATGGTGTCAATGAAGCTTCCTGATTGGTCAAAACAGGTATATCCATGTATATCGTCCTCGATAAACGTTAGTGAATAAAGCCCCCGTAGGTCATTTTTTTTTTCACTTAAAGCTATTCTACAGTTATAAGCCTTAGGCAATCTATAATCTTTTATCAACTTCCGACATACAGTAATCACTTTTACTGAGATAGAATTCTTGACTTAGATGTACCGAATAACCAGTGACGACCTCGAAAATGGAACTTTTGAATAATCTGCAAGTTTAATCTTTCTCATCTTTGGGTGGGTGCCTGTTTTGACGTAATCCATTGCCTAGTATTTTCAAACTGCTGTTTACTCCTTTTTTCTTCAACTTTTTCCCACAAAGTAGTGATTTTGCTAGTAGTTTTCTTTACCATTTTACGTGTTCCCTGATTCAAGGTATTTGAGATAATATTCAAATTGCTATTTGATCAAAAGACCCACTGAGACTGCGACAAATACCGCTCTTGTTGGTAAAGGCTATTTAATTGTTATAAGAGGACTTGATTACTTAGCTGTAGCTGCACGGAGAAAAAAGTGAGCTTAGAGGGACACCAGCATTCGTTATTATTTTATTCAAAGGTGTATCACCGATACGATATCCAATTCAAAATAGTTACCAAAAAATAGCTTTTACTAAACAGCTAAGCCCGAGATCTTGAATAAAAAAAAATTGTCGAAAATTACCGCCCCTATTAAAAATGCATGCTATTTGAAATGGGGTAAAATTCGTCGAAAATTCCATTGGAACAAGAATTTTCAGTATTTTGTCGGATTTTCTCATTTTAGACAATTTAAAACAGGGCACGACAATTACGAGTAATTTAAAATAGAGTGAAAATCGTCTTATATGAGAAAATCCGACAAAATACTAAAAACTCTTGTTTCGATGCCATTTTCGACGAATTTTACCTTATTTCAAATAGCACGCATTTTTTATAGGGACGGTCATTATGGACAATTTTTCATTTTGAATTCAAGATCTCAGGCTGCTGTTCAATAATGCCGGAAAAAATAATGTTTGCTCAGCTAGGTAATAAATTACCCGTGGCGCAATAAAGACTTTTTTGATGTTTTTTGGTAACTATTTGAAATTTGATATCGTATCAGTGATACACCTTTGAATAAAATAATAACAAATATCGTAAGCCACAACTAGAACTCTGATGCCACACGTTGAACATAAAAAATGCCTCTGTGACACATCAGCTATACATAGCTATACAGCTATCATGTATAGCATAGCAGAGCATAGCATGATGGAGCCCTATGTACACTATTCCTTAAAAAAATTGCATGATTATTACAACATTCTACGGGCTGCATTCATATTTGTTCAATTGATTGTAATTTACCAAATGCACGTCATGGAATTAACTTTATTGATCGGCTTTATTAGTTAAAAAACAAATTCCCAGCTGCTAGTCAAGCTGTAAGAGTCGTTATTATCATCTTTGGTACACATATATTTCGAAATATACTATTGTTTAGGGTGTAGGGGTCGTACGGTGTCTTTCCCGGGAGTATTTGAACTGTAATACTCTTCGCCGCGAAAATCTGAACTGTACTACTCTTCGCCGCAAAAATCTGAACTGTACAACTCTTCGTGTCAAATATGAACTGTACTACTCTTCGTAGGAAATCTTAACTGTACTGTTCTTTGTAGAACCGACGATATGACCATATAGATAAGTATTAATAAATTAAATTTTTTGAGGTTAGGGTTACATTAATATTGACTTCTTGTTTCTTGTAACGTTTATAAGTTATTATTGCATAAATTGTCATAAAGTTTCTTTACATATTTTGAATTTTCATGTACTAAATTCACTATAGACAATCATTCAGAAAGTCACTTTTTAATTCGTTAATTATATAGTGTTATAAGATGTCTCTTGTTGTCTGTATACTTATTAAATTGACATTTATGTAATGTTGCTGTCCCAAAGAATGTACAGGTTAAAATCAATTCGCAGTAGATGTAAGTAGATAGGCTATTTGCTCTGTGCACAATTTACTATCAGCGCCACATTTGACGGCAAAATTGAGAACTGTTGGTTTGCTAAAATATATTGGCTTATATGGAGAGTTATACAAAATAATTTGGTAAGAAATTAGTATTGCTTTAAACCGACGCAAACTTTTTTGAAAGATAAATATCAGTGCCCTTGGTGTATACAAAAATTGACAAGCATTTTAAACATCTAGGGATTTCATAAGAAATGTTTTTGTTATTTTCCAATATAAGCTACACATTTTTGTAACCATTTAGTTCCGATGGTGGCCACCAATTTATGTAGAATACGCGTAAAATACATCAATGCACAGAGTGAATAGGCATACCAAAACATAGGCATACACCCCCTCTTCTTTCAAAGTGTTTTAGCACCCGATGAGAGTCATCATTTTTCCTCTCTTCATTATGTTTCGGAATGCCTATAGCATTTTCTATTTTTTTATTGCTTCCTTCTAGAGAAAGCTTTCTAATAGTAAAATTTTGAGTTTCGTTAAAACTTCTAGAAAATACTTTTTGATGTGTTAGAAGTTCAAATCAAGTGTTTTTAGAAAATGTCCGTATATGTGTGTAGATGTGTGTATGCATACCGTAATATTTCTGGTGATTTTCTTTCTCTCGGAGAAAGAGGTATTAAAAAAAATCTTAGAAAGACCATAGCATAACCTTGTTTATGGATTCGTCAAAACATCCCCATCCACAATGTCAGCCGTGAGTCGAATTCCCACCGACTAAACCCATCCCCTCTTCGGCCATGTGAAAAAACATCCAGCCGTAAAAAGGAACACCCTCTTGGCCTTTATCGACCCTTGGTGAAGGTGCCTAGCTCTATCTTATATGTCCCTGAAGCCCGCGGTACCACCGCCAGGCAATGCTTCGCGAGAGGGGGGGGGGCGAAGGGCTTTTGCCCGCTTCTGGTTGATGTGGTCGTCATCACTATAGTCATCCATCATTTTCTGCTTCTCACATACACACGTACGTACTCAGCCTCTTCGTCTTCTTCTCTCTTCTTCGTCTTTCCGGACTTTCTTAAGAATGTCTGCTGCGTAGTTGCTGACTGCGCACCATCCATCCTTTGAGGTCAGCATAGCCGTTGTAACCGATGCAGGAGTTCTTCTGATCTGCAGATAACTCTCAAGTTCCTCTCCGTGCCGAAACATCCGTGCCTGGTCGAAAACTGCGTGAGGTAGTAGTTAACATCCCCATATCTTCTTCCAATCCAGATTTTTATTCTTGGTATAAGGCGATGAGTCCATCGTCCTTCGCCACTAGCGTCCCATGTTATTTGCCATTCAGCTATCGTCTTCTTTCTTGCGGCATCCCAGATCTCATTCTGGCTTTTGTCACTGAATCGTCTCCTAGCTTTGAATACGTCCTTTCTTTCCAACGCTAAGAGGTCAATGGGTAGCATACCTGCTATGATGCAGGCAGCATCATCCGATACCGTACAGTAAGCGGACGCCAGTCTAGTGCACTTCGCCTATATATGGTAGTCAACTTTCGTGCATACGATTTCAATCGCATCGCATCTGCCCATATTGGGGCTCCGTAAAGCATAATCGATGTAGTTACACTAGCTAAGAGTAACCGTCGCTTCTGAGATGGCCCTCCTACAATTGGCCTTAATTGTGATAGAGTAGCTCCAAGTTTTGCTGCTTTATCATTGACTATTTCCAGATGCTGTTTAAATCTTAGTCTTGCATCGATGGTGATGCCCAAGTATTTGATGGTTAGCTGAGAAACGATCTCATGTCCATCTACCGTCAGTATGATTTCCGCCATCTTCTTCCTACTGGAAATAAGGATAACTTCTGTTTTGTGACTGACTCGTTCCAATCCCGTCTCTTTGGTTGACTCTTCAGCTATGTCTGTCAACTCTTCTTTATGTTTCGTTACTACCACTACTGCTATGTTGTCAGCGAATCCTACGACTGTTGCTCCTTCAGCTAATTGTAGCTTAAGTACCCCGTCATACATGATATTCCAAGTCGGTGGGCCAAGTACTGACCCTTGGGGGACGCCTCCTGTAACTTTATATATCTTGGTACCGTCCTCAGTGTCATATAATAGAATTCTGTCCTTCAAGTAGTCGGACATCATCCTTCTTATATACAATGGCTCATTCTGCTTCCGAAGTACCTTGTGTATTTTACTCCATCTGGCCGAATTGAATGCATTTTTGACATCCAATGTAACTATGGAGTAGTACTTCTTTTTTCCTCCCTTCCATCTTTTCCCCTCTATCGCTGTTTGTGCAGTGTCAATCAATCACTAGACTAACTGCGTCTAGGGTTAAACGCTTCTTTCTGAAGCCATATTGGTGTTTCGCTAATCTACCTTTTTCTTCTATAAAATGATCTATTTTGTAGCAGATAATGCGTTCCAGAATCTTCCCCGTGGATATACAGCATGCAGAGTGGTCTGTATGATAAGGACTTCTCGGGTGGTTTCTTTCCTTTTGGCAGAAGCACTAGTCGCTGTTTTTTCCAGTTTGTGGGAAATGTTCCCTCTTCTAGACATGTATTGTAGAAGTCTACGAAGACCTCTGGATAAGCATGAATAGCATGCTGTAACGCAATATTTGGAATGCTATCCGGCCCTGGGGCCTTGTTGTTTCCTACCCTTCTGCAGGCGGCTAACAATTCCTCATTCGTGATCGGTGGGATAGCCTCTTCATTTAAACCTCTTTCGATGACACTTGGCTCTTCCAGTTGACTTATGAACAGCGTGGTCACTACCTGGTGTAATAGCTCCGGGCATTTTGGAGGGGGCACGTACTTTTATCTTCTTTATTACTATTTTGTATGGTCGACCCTACAGGGTCTTGTTTGACCTCATCCTGTAATTCCTTAAGGCACCGTCGTTTGTTTTCGCGGATTATTTTCCAAAGACTCCTTTTAGTGTCCTTTATTTCTTGTCCGCGGGCATCTACTATTTCCTGGCCTATACCAGTTTTATAGTATTTCTTCCTCGCCCGTTGTTCTCGTCTTTTGGTCCAGTGGCACTTGCTACGTGCATTCGCAATCTCCTTGTCCCAACAGTATACTGGTGGTCGTCTACTGTATGCCACTCTTCGTGGCATTGCAGCGTCATATGCTCGGGTGATGTTTACCGTCACCTGCTCCACCTTGCTGTTCGCCGTTCCAGACAGTTGCATTTCTTCTAGTGCTAACAGAAACATCTCCTTATCATAATCCTTCGTTTTCCAACTAACTCTATTTGTCGTTGTACTCGCGCTGGGTCTCCTTTTTGGTATTCCTACCTTTATTATTATGGCCTGATGATCACTATGTGTATTACACTAGGTATTACACTGCCTTTAAAAATCCCAACTAAGGCTTTTCAGAATAAATTTAATTACAAGGCGGGCCTTATTCTGATTACTTATGAAGTTTAGTAATATTTGGTCATTATGAACGCCATACGGAATCGACGTAATCGGGTTAATTATATCAATACATTTTCTAAAATGACAGATATTTCAATCATTTTCCAAAAGGAATCAGTCCATTTCATCTATTTATTTCTTTGAATCCATGAATCAGTATACACGACCAAAAATGTTTTTAACAGGTATAAATTAAAGGTACGTCCATCTAATTATTTAGGTTTTAAGGCATTTGGTTTTAATCGAATGTACTTAACTAATAGAAACCAAAAGAAATAAGCTTCGTTTTCACATTCAGTGGCTCAAAATTCATAAAAATAGCCTTCGTCAATAATTTTCCTCCGGACGTAAATTTCTTAACCGCGTTAAGAAATTTACGTCCGGAGGGACATTTTGGGTGGTTTTTTGAGGTTAGGGACGAGCGCTTGAGGTATTGGTAAAAAAGACGGCCAGTTTCGTGTCCAGCAGCACAAAATACATAAAAATACTCTCTGTCAATAATTTTCCTCCCGTCGATCACAGGATAAACCTCTCAACTTCGTAAAAAAGCAATCTCTAAAAGCAATATATATATATATATATATATGTATATATATTAGAACGTCACACAAATACTACAAGTACAATGAAACGGGCATGGCAAGTTACGTAGTAATTATCTTGAGAGTTGTTCTTTGCTTCATTACGATTAAATATAATAAACTTGACTTTGTTTGATTGATCTCAGTTATTTTCTATCTGTAATTTTGTTGCGAAATATATCAAACTCGCGTAACCTTTTACTTTTTTAAAAGTTAATTTTTTTTAGAGATTTTAATCCTTTTTGGTAAATATAAGCATCTTTAGCACCTTTCGACCACAGCTTTTTGGTAACATTTTTATCACTAACATGAAATCACTGATTGTTCTGATATACACCACCCTCGAATTATTTCTACACCTAGACACCAAAAACCACGGAGCGCTCCACCTAGACCTCGTCATCGTCCACCTTGTACACCTAGACACCACCCTTGAATGATTTTTACACCCAGACACCAAAAACCACGGAGCGCACCATTTAGACCTCGTCATCGGCCACCCTGTATACCTGGACACTACGTTCAAATGATTTTTACACCTAGACACAAAAAACCACGGAGCACGCCTCCTAGACCTCGTCATCGGCCACCCTGTACACCTAGACAGAGTACTTGAATGATTTTTATACCTAGACACCAAAAACCACGGAGCGCACCATCTAGACCTCGTCATCAGCTACCCTGTACACCTAGACACAGTACTTGAATGATTTTTATACCAAGACACTGAAAACATCCTGAATCTTGTCATCGGCTACCCTGGCAAGCTAGTTACTGTTACAGCAGTATGTACCGTCAACCTCTTAATTCTAAATATCGTAATATATTAAGTATTATATTTTCTTGAACACTTCTTGCGGCTAACTTAACGGTCCTTTCACATTTCGGGCTGAAGAAGGAAAACGTGATTTTAGCATTTGTGGATTATACACTCACATATTATAAAGATAAGCAGCCTTTTCACTAATATTTTTGTTGGAAATCATAGTTTAGCTCAGAAAACATTCTAATGAGCCCAAAAATCCTACCAACAGTAATGATAAGTATTTTTTTTGTATAATGAAAAATCAGAACACCAATATAGAAGTAAATAGTGTCACGGGCGCCACTTGATTTTGGGGGGTATTTTTTGAGGTTAGGGACGAACACTTGAGGTATCGATAAAAAATACCGTCGGATTCTTGTTCAGCAGCTCAAAATACATGAAATTAGTTGTTGCTTAGAAATTTTCTGTGCCCCTGTGATTTCTGACAGCTTGATAATTTCGTAAAGTAGTAATTTTTTAAGGTTAGGGAACGCATAGCTCCGCCTGGGAACAAAATTTAAAAAAACGCCCCTCACTAATTGAAAGTACATAAAAAATGCTAAATTTTCCATATTTTTAAAAAGTTTTATATCAAAAGGAATTTTGGGCAGAGCTATATATAGTACAGTTTTTATTGTATAATAAAACAATATTTTATTTATTAGACCTATAAATTTAGTTAGAGGAGGCTACGTGCCAATGAATTAGCAGCGGTTTTTTTTATTATTTTACTTTACAGTTTATGCTGATAGAATAATTTCATGAGTTTGACGTTGTGCAATGCACAGGTCGTCATATAGCTTGGATTATAATTTGTGTATACTGTGACGCACTTAAAAGATGGTTTTGACGGATAGACATACTGTTCAATGTTGTGAACAGGAAATTTGAATCGTTTCATGTAAAGCGTCACGAAGCAAGTTTCCAATTTAAGAGTAGTCATGTCTATCCGTTTTCCACCTGATGCCATGATAATTATGTTTAAGCCAATTGTTTTCCCTTTGTATTTGTCTAAGATTTTTTTCTAAGAAAAGGGATTTTTGAATGTTAGAACAACAGGATCACTATTTTTGTTGAGAGGTATGATTGCTATTTCCTTCAGAATATCGAAAATAAAAAAAAAATAGTTAATAGCTCACATCAAATATACATATATGTATGTGTGTGTGTATACGATCAGAAACACATGAGTGTGTGTGTTTGTAAATGCGGAAATCAGTACATGCGTTACAAAAAACATGGTGTCAACTAAGGGCTAAGTGGGCTTTTTTGGCCTCGTGAGGTTGCAGTACTCGTCTGCGGCTCGGGCTAACTCGCCTTGACTCGTACTGCAAACTTCACACTCGGCCTAAAAAGCCCACTTCAGACCCTAGGTACACAATATACTATTAAAATCAAAAATAAACATTTTGAAACAAGTTTTAACTTAGTGCGATGTCAGACTTCGGAGATATCGCATTTCAAACAATTAATTTGTTTATCACTTTTTATGTCCCACTTTTTTAAGGTTTAAGTGTTGACCTAAGGATAAAATAAACAATTATATCTATTTTTACTAGAATTTTAGAATAATTAATGATTTCAATAATTTAGTGCCATATTGGATTTAATCGTGTAAGGGAGTGAGAAAGTTGGTGTGTGAGGTTGCAAAAATTGAGTAGCTAAACAGGAGGAGAAGGGAGAGAGAAGGTGAGAGTAGGTAAAGAAAAAGATTAAAAAGGCAAGGGACAAAAAAATGAAAAGGGCAGAGATAGATTAACAATAGAAACGGACGCGAAGGAGGGTGATAAAAGGAAGAGATTAGGAAAAAAAGAGAAGAATAGAGATGGTGGAAAAAAATGAGTTTCACAAACACGGAGGTGCATAAAATAATACACGGAACAGGGTACGGGAACGGAACGGAAGAACAGGGATTTAGAACACCGCAACCGAGTATAGTAAAATCCTTAAAAGAGGCGGAAACTTCAAAAAACGTGGCAACACTGAAAGGTGGAACAAGGGGAGGAGGCAGAAGCGGAGGTGGGACAGAAAACATAATGAAACAAAGGAAATTAGAGGACAGTTTAAAGTCAGAAGAAGAGACGGCTATAAAAAGAAAGAATATGAGCCCGGAAGAAGCAGTGGAAAAAAATAAGAAAAAAAGGGCAGAGGGCACAGGGAAGAACACGGAGAGAAGGGACGCTTTTGCTAGAGGAGACGCTGTGAAAATGGCAGTACAGGCCAACGAAAAATCGGGAGAAGAGACAGAAGAGACAATGAATCAGATCCTACTAAAGTAAGAGAAGATGAGCGCCAAAATAGACAAGAAAAAGAAAATAAAGAGAGAGAAGATGATAGAGAACTGGGGACAGAGGTACATGGCCTTAGAACAAAAATGAACAAAAAAATGGAAAAAGGGCTGAAAATGGTGGAGGGCAAAATAAAAGAAGAAGGTAAAGAAAAGAAACAGAAAGGAATAGAGAAAGGCGTCTAAACGGGATGCAGATGGGAAGTTAGAAAATGAAAGAAAGGAAAGGAAAAAGAAGTTGAAAGAAATACTAAACATGATAGAAAAACTTTAAAAAATGGGAAGATAAACAAAAAATTGAAGAAACACAGATATGAGAAATTGAGAAGAATGGAACGGATGCTGAGGTGGGGAAGTATAGAAAACAAATTGAAGAATTAGAATAGAAAATTGAGAAGTAGGAAAGAGACAGAAAAAAGAAGGCACTGGGACAAGAAAGCGGTGGAAGATTGGATAAACAGCAGACTAGGCATAGAGATAGCAATAAAGAGGACATGGATACAGAAAGGGAGAATTCGCAGTATAGGCACACATAATGTAAAAATGGGAAGGAAAAAGGGTCAATTATGATAGAAAAAACAGAGTTGTAAGTATAAGACATATTTATAGGCCACGACCTTACATGGAGAAAAAGAAGAAACTAAGGGAATACGCAGCATAAGAAAAGACTGAGCGTAAAGAAGTTAAGATAGGGTACAACAAGTTATGGATAGAAGGGGTAGAATACATATGGAGAGAAAGGAAACAGGAGCTTTTTTCGGAGGAAAAAGGAGCACAGAAGGGCTTAAAGATAATTAGTTTGAACGTAGCAGGAATAAAGGAATTAGATGAAAGGGCATGGCGTTATATAAGAGGGTTTGATGTTATCTGTCTACAAGAATCATGGTTAGAAGACAAAGAAGGAAAATTCTGGGAGAAGAACTAGGAGGATTCTAGGTTGAAGCAAGAAACGCAAAAAAGGGGGAGAAAGAGGGAAAGTAAAAGGAGAAATGGTGATGTCAGTGAGACTAAGAGATAAAACAGAGAAAATGGTTTAAGGGAACGACGAACGAATTTATAGAAGCAAGGATAAGGAAATGGGGGGAAACATAGTGGATAGGAACAGCATACATGAGAGAGGAAAAATAGGACAACTATAAAGAAATAGAAGAGATGTTATAGAAGGCTAGACGAGAGAAGGTGATATGGTGCGGAGATATTAGTGCGGGAACGGGATTCAAAGAAGGTGGAATAGCTGAAGAGGGAATCGTAAAGACGGGGGTATCGAAGGACGAAAAGAATAACATAGAAGGGGAAGAATTACTAGACAAGATACGGGGGCTTGGCCTCATCATAATAAACAGGAACACAGAAGAAAACGAAGAAGGAGAAAACACATACATAAGAGATGCAGGCTGCTCAGTGATAGATTATGTAATAGCCAACGAGGAAGGGAGAAGAGGGGTAAGTAAAATGAATATAAATTACAGGTTAGAATCGGATCATAGCACAGTGGAGATAGAGACGGGCACAAGTAACGAGAAAGAGGATAAAACAGGGACAGCAAGAGCAATGTGAACAAAAAAACAATAGAGCAATACCGGGAAGAACTGAGCAAGGGAGAAGAGAAGGAGAAAAGAGAAGGAGAAGAAAAATTCGTGGTGGGACGAAGAATGAAGAAGCAAAAAAGCAGAGGTAAGAAAGCTAGATAATCGGGAACAAATTCTAGAAAGTGGTGAAATGTAGAATAAGGAAGAGAAGAATGAGAAGGTAAGAGAAAGGCAAGACGAGTAACGAGCTCGATGTGGGGGCTAGGAAAAGAGCTTTTCAGGGATAACTAGGGACTAAAAATAAAGATATTTGATACTGAGACGTCGGCCTTACCTGGTAGGTAAGAGAGCAGCAACGAATAACTTGCCGATATCAGCAAGTTACCGACCATGTAGTGCTAGCGTCAATTATGTAATAATCTACCTGAGCGCAGGTAGATGGCGTGCGTGTATAAAGCATTGGAGAGAGGGATAGCCTCGGGCATAGAAGGAGCTCCGCTGCGCTGACGAAGTCATTCGCTCTCTGATGCATAAATCAGGCCGATAGAATGAACTGTTGATCTCATCTACCGACCAATCGTCCGAATACTTAGTATGCAACGAGCATAGTGCTCTCGAAAGATTATTCGGGGGATTATTCCTCTTTCCAAATAGAATAGCAGTTTTTGATCTTCTGTATATTATGCACAATATATATATATATATATATATATATATAT
>QLYP01000820.1:0-22819 GCA_016647725.1 Nasonia giraulti
TTTTCCAAGGGGGCCATTTCACCATAGTAACCCGGCTATAGCCTTTACTGCACACCCCAAGCTGATGTGAATTTTCAATATTTTAACGTTTTCATCAATTATCTATAGTCAGTTCTATTGATTAATCTCAAATGGGATCTCTACTACTAGGTATACTGCTCTTTTAGGTTTACTTCTAAAATACTCTGAAGTTTGTTATAGTTGAAAATTATTTTTTAAATAGTAAAACTGTATTCAAAAATAGATGCATTGAAGCATTCTGCATTCATTCCACAATGAATAAAGTGTCATTCTAATATTGACAACTAAATTTTATCTATTCATAAAATTTAAAAAATGTGCTTTTTGCATGTGTATCCAACCTTATTTCCTGATACAGGGGGCGAAAAATGTGCTTAAACGCATGCGGAACGTGCATAAAAGTGTTACGCACACTATATCGTAATATATTTTAAATACTGTCTTCTTTAATAATTTAGATAAGTATTAAATAAAATAAGAATAAAATGAATTTATCTTTATATGAGGATACGAAATATGATTTTATATAAAATTACATAATTTTCCATACTTATATTGATTCTTAGTGAAACAAAAATTCTGCACATAACAGTCTTGCTAAAAATAGTTCATAGAAACCGATAAGACCTCTTGTAACGCCCCGTACAAGCTCCGTAAAAAAACTATATAATCTAAAAGAAAATTGAATTTTATACAACACCACGAGCCAGCAAGCGGCGGTAGCAGCAGCAAGAGAAGGAGAAGCGGCGAGCGCAGCGGCGCAAGAAAAGGAGAAGCGGCGACGGCGGCGTAGCGCGCGCTCATATTAAATTATTTGTATGAATGGGTTTTGTATATAGGTGTGAATGTCTGTGTGAAAGTGTGAATGTGATAGTATTTTCGGCGGCACGATCCTCGCTCGCTCCGAGGCCTATAAAAGGACCCGCACGGCCAGTATGAGCTCACTAGCTCCAGCGCAGTTTAGGCGCCTAGTCTCTTCTCAAGAGCAACGCCTTGAGAAGATAAATAACTTAGTAATTTTTTGAATAGTATAATTATTACGTGACAACTTTCCCGATCTCGCATTTGAAATAATAATTTCAAAAGTAAGATCGAGAAAGAACCACACGTAAAAAGGTACAGCGAGACTCAAAGCCACAAAAGTATCAAGTGGCTAAGAATCTCGCTGACCTAAACAACTTCCCCGCCAACGGCTAGAAGCGCACGTGCGGAGCTACTTTGCAGTTTCGGTGCGTAAATAGTTGCCAAACCCCGTAAGGTCTAAAGAGTGCAAAAAGCGTCGACACTGTAACGCGGCTAAGGAGAAGTAAGCTGGCGACAGCGTGGGAGGTCTGGAACCTCTTCCGAGCGCTCTCGAACCACGATGCTCTCCACTCCGTGATCGGGCGACGAAGCCGGCGGACCATATAGAGTGTTTCTTCAGATCAGATTTATTTGTTCGATAGTTTATTCGTTAGAGTAGAGATAGAGAAGAAAGATCAATTTTTCCTATTTGTTGTTTTGAGAGTTTCATAAATCATTTTGACGAAAGATTTATAAAAGATAAAATAGAGAGGAGAATATACGATTATTTGGACCACAACTTTGCCAATTTAAATCATTCCAAACCATGCAACCCGAATTCCGATAAAGCACAAAGGTAGAGGTTTCAGAAAGAAGAGCAATCAAACCGACGACACATACAAGTTATAATACAAGGTAAGAGAATTAAATAAATATTCAATGGTTCAATGAACACTCGCGACAAAAGGAGAGAATAAAAGAATCGTTCGTGAGAGCGAAACGCATGACGTGACCATTCATGCTTTTTGTTCGATAACTGTATAGTTGTCTGTGCACATCAGACTCGTTAAAATAAATAACATTTTCGAGGGAGAATTATCTAAAATATCCCGTAACAAAAATTGGAGGTCCCACCGAGATCTTTTTTTTTGTGCCGACACGGTATAACTTTTCTTCTCTCTTGTCCGACTCTTGATTTCTTTGCATGAATACCTAAAAATTAATATATTGAATTAAAACGAATTTCGAATTATAAAAAAAAAAACTTAAACATTACGCGAGTGAATTTGGTCCATTAAGAAAATAAATTAATATAAAATCAGTGTAGTGTCCGCGCAGTGAAAAATTCCACAAGAGACAAAGTACGCGTTATACTTGCGATAAAGACGAGTATCAAATTTCAAACTGCGCGCATAGTCGAGTTGAAGCGTCGCTTGGAGAGCTTGGCGTCGTGTCGTGACGTCAGAGCCTTTGTGCCGGTCCAATAGCGTGGGTACAAGCGGCGGCCATCTTGCGAGCTTCGGTTTTCTCAAATTCGAAATCAATCGTTGCTTGGTCCCTGTCAGTTCAGCCTGTCGAAAAGAAAAACGTGTTAAAAAAATATTCGAATCAAAAAGAAAAATTATCGAGGATCCAAATTTTCAAAAGGAAATATTTTCAAATTTCCAAGAATCTGCTGAAAACAATCATTCTAATTAAAAGCATATTAATTCTCAAAAATTTTGACAAAAGCAACTTTGTAATTTTCAAAGAAAAATCAAGAAAGGAACGAAATCATTGATTGTAAATGGACCCCAAATGATAATAACTAAAGTATTTATAATTTTAATATAAAAAAAGATATATACATATTTCATGAACATATAAAAATTTATATAATACAGCTGACAACAAGTTGATAAAGCTGTGTTGCCTTAGAGGGAAGGGCCCGTTAGGTTTTACATAAAGGGAAAGAAAACACAAGTGAACCCAATATAATTATAATACACATACCTCAATCTGGTCGAATCAGAGCGTCCTTATTACGCAGGTGTTCTGGTGCTGAAATTCGATTTTCACAGCAGAAGTGAAAGGTAACTGTTCAGGACCAGAAGTATTCATCCCATTCTATAAAAATAAAATCAAAATTGGTATCAGAGACTATTAAGAAAGAAAGAGTGCGACTGACAACAAATTGGTAAAGTACCACTCATTGTTTGAAGTAGTAAAAAAAGATAGAATATTAAAACGCACTTTGAAGTACTCGTGCGAGTCCCTTTTATTACACAACTGTACACTAAACACTCAAGTTAAAATAATTAGATATGCATAGAACGTGAATATTTTGCAGTGAGTAATGTTAATTTGAAAAATTTGAATTTTTGAAAACAAAGTAAAAGTAAAAGCACGTACATGAAAAGAAACACTCATCCAGTTTATTCGGGTTTGCAACATTGTTGACCACTGCGTAGAATCAAAGAAATCAGAAAGTTGACGTAGACCGTGGAAGTTTGAACCAGAAAATTTAGTTTGGCCCCGTAAACAACATTCATCGCACAATTTCCTTCAACCCTAGAAGAAACAAATAAGTTGTAAATACATTAAATAATCATTTTAGTACACAATTGTCTCACAATTAAAAAGTAAAGTCAACATTGCACGCTAAAGAGCAACTTTAAAAGAAATTTTTATTATATGGCTTAATAATCGACTCAGAAAAAGAAAGTTTTACACTGATATGCTTAATGAATTGTTTTTTTTACGTATGTTTTATTTTATTGTCAATACACTTTAATATCAAGGTCAGAAGATTTTGATTCATTCCAATTTTAATAGTTTCAAACGAAAACTTGCAAATGAACAAAAATCTAGGATAAATAACATTGTTTATGTCAAATCCAACCCGTATAACTTATTTGAGCAATACAGAAAGCAAAATCACAACATTCAAAGAAGCAAAGCGTGTGACAACACTCAAAAGTTTATACCTACGTGTTTTTCCTTGACTCGTCGCAGGTGAAAAGAGGCCGTTGAGAAACCTTGCACCATCCTAGAACAAATAAAAGGTTATTTAACACAAAGCAACAAACTCTAGTGTTATACAAACAATTTATGTTTAAGTAAATTGCAAGGAAAACTTATCTGATTAGAAAGCAGCAACAGGTTGTACTGCTTAGGGTAGGAAGTCCTGGGCCCACACTTATATTTTTACCCTTTATCAATAAACATCTTCAAAATTACCATCACATGTAAAGAACACACTCGCGAACTAATAGATTATACGTGCGCATTATTTTTACCGCGATTTAATACCAATAATTGAAAAGCAAAGTACGCGACACGACGCGGATGAGGTTAGCCATAGTAGCATAGTAGCCGACGGCACGTGTTTGTTCAGAGCGAACATGGGCGCAGACGCATGCGTGCGAAAGGTGGTCACTAGACGCAGCTAGTAACTTTACCGTGATTCGAGAATGCCCAGATAACAGCACGTGCTGTCTCCACCGAGACTTGTTGTGCCGCACGGCGTGCTGTCCGTGTGCCGTCTCTGTGCTGTCAAGCGGGGACATCTGGCGGTCGTTTTTTTGCGGAGCACGGCGTGCTGTCTTGTGCTGTCCTGGTGCGAAATTCAAATTATGCGCACATGCAGGTCGGCATAGTGCTGGCACATGCTGGCACGTCGTGCGGCCGCAAATTTTTCATTGTTTATATATCGGGGATATAATAAGGTTATGTTCGCGAAACTCTGGGTACCGCGAGCACCGGCCGCCTGGAGAAGATATCCGAGGCTGCTCTCCCTCGAGCTGTTCAACCCCGAGACCGACGACCTGGACAGTGATTCAAGCGATGTCAGCTCCCCCGAGTCCGTCGTTACATTCTTGTAAATTCAATTATTATTTTATCTCTAAAAAATTTTTCTTTTGTTAAGGACATCATTTGTGAATTGCTAACTATTTTGCAACGGATAACATCATTCAAGAACTTTCATTAACATAGTAAGAAAAAAAGGTAATAAGTATAAAAGATATTTTACATATCACTTTAAATTTTATTAATTATTACTTTTTTAGGGCTATATAACAGTTTTATTTGTAGTGAATAATTTAAATACTTCCATATTCTAATTATGGTGTGGCTGTTTATAGGTGGAAACCCGGACATCATTGATGGATGCTTCGGATGACCCTGCATCTACCTATCAACAACGACACTTCTCCCAGAGAGCGTTATAAAGAGCAATCCAGGGTTATCGTTAAAGGCTAATAAAGTATAACCAAAGTGTTTTTAAGTTTCTTCATTAAAATTTTTATCAACCTTTCTGTAATTTTGCACAAATGCTCTATAGGGCACTGCAAAACTATTTGCCATGTTAGTTTTTGTTTAAATAAATCCCATTTATATGATCACACTTTAAAATCGGAATTGGCGGATGTGGGTTCAAGGTGATCATGTAAATGGAATATAATTAAACAAAAAGTGATCTGGTAAATAGTTTTGCAGTGTCCTAAGTTTAAGTATTTTCGCGTTGTCAGTAGATCTTGTTTATATGTATTTATTAATTTTTATTATTACGTTTTTGACCACTGTTGCATCAGACTTCGCAATCGGAGCAGTCTTGAGCCAAGAAAGGGACGGATCACCCAGTCCAATATTTATTGAGGGCACTAAACAAAGCTGAAAGAAATTATTCCACCACTGAAAAGGAATGCTTAGCGGTACTATATGCTCTACATCAGTTTAGACCATATTTATTGTGCCGTAAATTCACACTGGTGTCCGACCATGAACCTTTAAATTGGAGGCATAGCAGAAAAAACCCTGGACAAAGACTCATGAGGTGGATGTTCAGGTTCACAGGTTATGAATACGCATTCAAATATAAACCTGGAAAATTAAATAAGAATGCTGAGGCTTTGTCAAGAAATCCTCCAGAAATGACTGAAAAGGAAATTAACGAAAATCTGCCAAGAATCAAAGTAATGGTAATTGATGAGAAAACAAAAGAAGATCAAAATAAAACTAAAGACAAGGGGCCCATGCAGAACACCGGCTTTCGCAGCAGAGCTCAATCAACATCCGAAAAGACCACTGCACCCCGACCCAGAGGGGCGAAAACAAAGAAAGAACCACCTAAACTAGATCATGGCGTGATAGCACAGAGAACGAGAGCGAAACGCACACAGATACCAAGTCCAGTAGGGCAGTACATTAAACAAGGAAAAGCAACCAAAACATTCAAAACCATCGATCCAAAGAAACCCGTACAAGCAAAAGCGTCAACCAGGGTTGAAGAATCGACAACAGAAATGACCTCTGTCAAAGCCAGAGAGTTGCCAGAAACTTCGTCCAACATAGATTCATGAAGATCATGGCTATCGTCCACTGCCAACGAAGATAGCGACTTAGATAAACCACCATTGCCAGACCCTAGATACAGTGGGTTATGAGTGGAAGGCTCAGAAACAACAGAGGACGAAAAGCAGGAAATACCAGAAAATGAGGTATTCTCTTCAGAGGACAAACAAGACAAAACTATAAGTAATATTGCCATCGAGTTAAGTGCAGTAGAAGGATCTCAAAGTGAAGAAAACACTGATGAAGACTCAATAGAAAACCTGTCCGTAAAAACAACTCTGACAAAACAGGAAGTGGAAGAGGCTAGTAGAAAATTTGAAGAGAGTATGAGAAGATATGAAATGGATAAAGGAACGGATATCAGTGAATCAGGGACTGAATTAGAGATACAACTAGAACTACCTTCGCATTTCTCAGATGATTACAATGTGCCAGAAGACGTGCGTAAAACCATCTACATATCGGATCAAAGGTTCAAATACGAAAGGACGTAGACGATGTATGGAGAAAAGGTGTCCAGAAACTAATAAAACGAGCACGAGAGAAACTACAAGAAGCATCAGGTCAAGAAAATACAGGAGATAAATCAGACGTCGACAGTGTAACAGATATTATACCTCCACCAGTAAGAAGAACCTTATCTGTGACACCTACGATAAAAAGTGACAGCCCTACAGCCAACAATACACCCCGAAACAAACTCAAAAGCAAAAGAAAACTAGGAGTACTGAGCGAGATAGAGGCCGAAGAAGGGTCAATAATAGAGATAAGATTTTCGAAGCCACCGGAACCAACGATGCCATTTCTTATACCTATACCACCAGACTTGGAACCGCTAAATAAAAATTGTGATTCCCACCAAGTCGATGAAGAATCTGACAGTGCTTTAACCCACATGACGGCAAGAATGATACGAGCTCCTCACAACATAATCACTGTGAGAGAATGTCTCACACACAACAGGGACAACCTTGTACATTTTTTATCAGCCGATTGTGGTCCGTCACCAGACTGCTAGACGAAATAGGAGCCATTGATTTAGCAAAAATAAAAAACAAGAAACCAAAGTCAGGACAAGTGATAATTACTCCTTTTAAGAAACATCACATATTTACGGTGATAGTGAAAGATAAATACTTCACAACACCATTAAAATGCCGAATCTACGTGAGGCACTCATACCTATAACAAATACTCATAGAGAAAAGTATCAAAAGCTTTCGAGTGGCCAGAAAAGGAGATATCTCAGACCAACTAGGATCTCCAACCATCATAGAAATGCTCTATGAATACTTTCACAAAAGTGGGATAAGAGTAACCATGTGTTATGGCAAGACAGAAGTACCACCTAAAAAACACAGGAAAGAGATAATCAGTCACCTTCATGATAGTTTAACAGGAGGACATAAAGGAATTAACCAGACTTATCAAAAGATAAGAGAGCGATACTATTAGCCTACAAGCATTAGCCCACAGCAAACAAGAGAAATGACTAAAAATAGGCTATTTTGCATTTTACCCTGGCAAGTCATCGACAAAGAAAAGGATGAGAACTTTTTCCAGCACTTTGCGAAGTTAAACACTGGTTTAAATGGACCAGTTGCGAGAACCTCACGACAACTTCTTCCACCGGAACAGTAACTCCTCAGCATGTTCCCATGCGAACTAAGATCAGAAAGGAGGTTAAACCGGAAATAATTCAACATAAAGTACCAACGATAAGCAACATCGTAGAACCAAAGCTACCAAAACTATCAAAGTTACCTGAGATGTCAACACCAAGTGACACCATAGAAGTCGAACCAGAACGAGACACCACCATAAATCAAGAAAAACGTTTAATTTTTGAACTGGACCCAACTAACTCGTACTTTGTAACTCGCGTTGAAAATAAAAATACCCCTAAAAATGTTTTAGAAAAGATAGATGTAGATGAAAACTCTAAAGAATAAAATAAAGTAAAAACCCCATTGCAACCAAAAATGTTTCTCCTCCTATCATGAATCTAATTAACAAACTAACCGCACATACAACAACACACAAACACAACACAAGCATTAAACAAACACAGAAATAGAAAGGGGAACATTAATGATGACAATATGTGAGTCACAAATGACCATATTAACTGAAATGTCCCCGTTAATTCTATCAACAAAGGTTTAAAAAGTTGAAACCTAACTCACATGACTCACGTAAACGCAAAATGTTTTATCTCCACATACTTGGACGTAGTCCACTCCTGCATAGCGTTGAACCACATGCAATAATATCCTTTAAATCAAGTTGAAACCTAACTCACACTAACTACACTGTCACATACGTAGTCCACTTCTCCAAACTTTGAGAAAATTCGCACAACAAGCACCCTCTAATTAACATAGAATGTGCTCTAAAAATAAAAAAAAAGCCTAACTCACACCTTCTATCGGAAGACACAGTTCATTCCCGCACATATGGATATAGTCAACTCGCACACCAAATTGAACATGCACAGCAGTAGCATGTGGGTAAGCACCGTTTTTAGGACAAGCCCACGAACAAAAAAAAAAAACTTAATAAACGATTCTTTTCGCAACTCAACAAAATCTTCCAAACGGTTCTACTGAATCCCTCCAAACCAATCAAAACTTAAATATGCTATCCGCCGACCACAAGGCACAACAAACAAATCTCCCGCTCGTTAAATAGAGCAACCTTAAAAACCTCACACACGCAAATAAAAAGATAAATGATGACCAGCATTTCTGCAGGACTGATATCTTTGATAAATACAAATTAATATACTCACACAACAAAGCTTAACCCACACCAACCAATCCCTATAACCAAATTTTCACAAATAACCAACTAAGATAAAATAAAAATAAAAATAAATCAACATCATCAAACCCCATAATAATAAATGGACAAAAAACTAGGAACCCCTAAAAATAAATAAATTGCATGACTTGTCTTTCATTTTCTCTTTGTTGCAGGAAAATGGATCAAAACAAAGTGGACGTCTTAGACATTACAGATATGGGAGGCACCAAGGTCCATATAAAATTCAACGGCAGAGAAGATAGTGCCATCAAAAACTTCATGATACATGGACCATGCGTCGTTTCCACCACATCGACACCAACTCCATACCTATACATAACAGACGTGCAATATGAAAATGAGAAAGACAAGAAAAAAGCAATCAAAGCATACATCAAGTCCAAATATCAGAGTATAATGGAGAAAATGGGATACATAGAAAACAAGGATTTAAGTAAAAATCTACAAGGTAGAATAGAACCGATAAAAGCCATACTTAATCACAACAAAGAGGGTCTAGGTGCAACGGCCCTAGACTATTATGAGGATTACCAAAACATCGGATTCATCACCGAGCAGAAACAGTCATTACCAGCAATCATGTAAGAACCAGGAGAAGTCATAAAAGCAAATAAAATAAATGAAAAATCCATAACAATAGTCATAAGGGGAAACCCAGCACACATAGAAGCAGATCTAAAACAGTTTGTATCATGCGATATTAAAAAAATATACACGGACCAACAAGGACGCACCAGGCTGGCAATCACATATCAGATCTCAATACACAACAAGAAGGCTATAGAGTACGCAACAGGCCTAATAAAAAAACCGACAACACAACGCCTGATACAACTGCAAAGGACCAACCAAGATTGGACATCCCTACATCCATGGTACCGGCTACAGAAATATCACCACAATTGGTCTTCCCATTTTTGCCACCCGCATTACGACCACCATTATTCGCAACACCGACAACATCACCATTATCGGCTAAACTGGAAACAAAACCAAGCGAGAAACCTGTACCAATGCCACCATTAATTACCGGACCATTGGACGATACAGCGGGACTGCGATTCTGGGCCCAAATACCGTTTGGCATGAAATTCGAGGAATTTACGAGAATTTTTGGCACATTTGGACCATTGGACCATATAACTTTCGTGTTGCACAAAAATCAAGAGCCAGGCACACCATTGCGCAAGTACCTCGCCTTCGTGCAATACTTTAAAAAAGAACACGCGAAGAAGGCAATCGACCACTGCATCGAGAGATTCAAACAGAGATGGGCGACGCCGAGACATGTCAAAAAGCAAGAAAAACTCGCTGACCACAGAAACAAATTCGACCATGAGTTTGTGTGCAAAATACAGAACGGAGAAAAGTTGGACCTACATAAAAAATGCGGTCAATTCTTTCAATACAAGCACATAGACACCCATGCGAGAGAATGCAAAGGAATTCCAAAAAGAAAACCCATAGAAGAAGAGACGTAAACGCAAAACGACCAGCAACAAGCAATGGACAGAGAAGAATCCGCATCACCTGACGTAATAATAATAGAAGAGGTAGACCTGGAAGAGCTATCACAAGGACATGGCGAAACAAACCCAACAACAACAATGAACCAATGCCTCGACACAGTCAATGGACCACAATCAATACTATGGTTCGAGAAAAATCAAGACCAAGTCACAGAAGAAGACGACAAAATGAGTCTTTATAGTTATGCGCAACTGTCACAATAATTTTTTTTTCTTTTTTTCTCTCTTTCCTCAATCTTCTATAAAAACTTACATTATATTTGATCGTAAAATGGAACCGAAAATAGGGGGACCCAAAGAAATAAACAACATATTTTTATATTTTTATACTACATTAAGTTTTTGATTGCAACCATCATGTATTCAAATAAATATAACATAAAATATAACATTATAAACTAACAAAATGAAGTATCTAAACATAAGACAATTAGTTGGCATGATATTGGTAAAGTTTTCCTCGATATTGGGCCAGTTTGGCACGATATTGGCACAGTTTGGCATGAAATAGGTACAGTTTGGCACAGTTTGGTACAAATCAACACATTTAAGTATTCGATATCAAATTTTATTTAAATAAAATTATTGGAAAAGAAAAATGTTGGAGCTCACAACCAAAGTTTTGGTGTTATCATCCGGATGGTAACACCTATTTAGGCCCTCATTATGTGAATTTTATGAATTTTAATCATTCTAAACAACTTCCCTAGTGAATAAAAAAATTGTGTGCCAAACTATGCCAAAACTGTAACAAACTGTACCAGTGTGTGCGAATATTGTGTCAATCTGTGCCAATATTATGCCAATCTGTACCAAACTGTACCAGACACTGCGATAAAATTTGCACAAATTTTATTAATTTTCAGTATGACGAACTGTGTCAAACTGTGCCAATATTGTGCCAAACTGTGCCATAAGTGAATTATTTCTACACCTAGACACCAAAAACCACGGAGCGCACCACCTAGACCTCGTCATCGGCCACCCTGGACACCTAGACACCGCCCTTTAATGATTTTTACATCAAGACACCGAAAACAACCTAAACCTTGTCATCTGCTACCCTAGCAACCTAGTTACTGTTACTGCTCCGGAACGCAGAGCATGCACCGGCAACCTCTTAATTCTAAATATCGTAATATAATATTTTATATGAGAAAGCAATCCCCATGTGTATATAGCTTTGCGGACAACTTCACGGTCCTAACATTTCTTGCGGCTAACTTCACGGTTCTTTCACATTTCGGGCTGAAGCAGAAAAACGTGATTTTAACATTTTTGGATTATACACTCACATATTATAAAAATAAGCAGCCTTTTCACTAATATTTTTGTTGGAAATCATAGTTTAGCTCAGAAAACATTCTAATGAGCCAAAAAATCTTACCAACAGTAATGATAAGTATTTTTTTTTTGTATAATAAAAAATCCTAACACTAATATCCCGATAACATTATGTCGGCCGAATGACGGCACCGAGACTGCTGGGAATGGGCCACGCGTGACGTCCAGGTACCCCTGCTCCAGGACACGGAAATGACGGCATCGTACCGGCACTTAAATTAAGAAAAAAGAAAAAAAGTATACCCCGAGCGGAGATCGAACCCTGAACCTATCGGTTAGCAGGCTGTCACTTTACCACTCGACCACGAACGCTTGTTACAAGTCATAGCTAATTGTGTCCTTATGTAATGCGAGCAGCTGTTGATGTTAATAAAGTTGCAAGTTATTGTAATAAACAATGACCAAAATTATTATTAACACGTTTAACAACATTGATATTCGCCGCTTACTTCGTGTAAGGCGCGAAACTGGCAGGCTGCTATAAATTCGGTAGTCATGAAAGAGTAGTCATAATAATATAATTAATAAAAAACATTGAAAAGCCTTGTTTCATGAATTGTGCGACCGAAAATTTTCTAAGTTTCGGAGCCAACAAAGTCGGCATTCTGCGGGAATTTCGTTCCGACAGAAAGCTGTCACGGCGAGGAGCACTCCGAGAAGGCATTCTGCTAGTACTCTGACAGCGCCGAATGTTAAAAACTTTTGAACACGGGTCGAAGGTACAATGCCGTCATGGAGCTCCTCAAAATGTCATCATAATGCTGCCATGAGTGCCAACACAGCGTGACTGCTAAATGCCGACATTCTGCCTTCGTTAGTGCCGGTGTCATACAACCGGCACACATGGCCGTCATTCTGAGAAAGTTTCGTGCCGTCGCAATGTGAGCACGCGATAGACTTGATAGACTTACGTACTACCATCTGAAGGAAGGTATACGTGGGTGTCTTGCGCGAGAATTGACATTCGTCACGATAACGTACACCGATTGCCAAAGAGAAACAAACAGAAAAAGGAATTCTGAACATTGGAATTAAAACATCTCCTTCCCGTTTTCTCCGGATCTGCTCCATGAAATGACTTAAAATTAAAGTAGTCTATAGTTTTAATAACATCAAGTGGCGCGGTAGCGCCACGAAGGCGAGTTTGAGAAGCAGACGAAGCTTTGGCGCCCGCGACACTATTTACTTCTATATTGGTATCCGAGATTTTACATTTAAGAAAAACATACTTTCCATAATTTTTTCTAAGTAATTTTTATATATTATTACATTCGTTTGCTAATCAGTGATTTTTAATAGAAGTTGTCAAAAAAATGCTATCATTTATATAATATAAACAATCTTGTATATGATTTGCTCAAATCATTATCTTTTTTTCCAGTGTGAAAGGACGGTGAAGTTAGCCGCCTCTAGTGTGAAAGGACGGTGAAGTTAGCTGCGCATCAAAAGTGATAGGGAATTGCTTTTCCATCTTTTTTACATATCCTCACATTCCTCATATCATTGCGTGGTTACATACAAAAAAATATTACTGCGGCGTCCTATTGAATTAAATATGTTGATCTTGATAGATATTCTTCAACTTAGTGTTTGAGTCAGTCGCAGGCAATATCCATCATTTTAGTGTCTTATATGCAGTGTATTCATGTAAGTTTGTGATGTAGATGTTTATTTTATTATGTATAAACAGGCAATCGTAACAATTTTTACTTGACTCCGTCTTTGCTAGCTAATCCATACTGAATCTTATGGCTCTGAGTGCGAAATTTGCAGATGGGTGTTTACATGAGAATTTAAACTACAGCACTTGAGATAAAGGCATGTGAATATATTGTTTTAACAAATTGAAACAAATCACCATGCACAATGTTAGCCTTCTAAGTATGGTAGTTTTTAATTGACAGCAAAAAGAAAAATTAATCGTACAATTATTAAGAATTTTATTTTGCTCTTAATTAAAAAGCATCATACTTAGAGGGCTAAAATTTTGCATGGTGATTTATTTCAAGTTGTTAAAACAATATATCCACTTGTTTTTATCTCAAGTGCTGTAGTTATTAAATAATAAAAATTAAATACAAAAAAAAAATAAGAGAATTAAATTAAAAGTACCATCAATTAATAGCATATAAAACCATTGAACTTCCGTCATGTAATGAAGTTGCAGTAGTTTTTGTAGGTCAAGAAGGAGAACCTCCATGTGATCGTGATTTTTGTATTTATTCTAAAAATTCAAAACCTGAAAGAATTCCAATTATAAGTAAACATGTTGATCCTATGACATATCCTTTAATTTTTCCTTTCAGACAAGAAGGATGGCAACCTAATTATAAAAGTGAAATTAAAAATAAAACCCAAGTTACAGCGTTACAATATTATTCTTTTCTTTTAAGTGTACGAAATAAATTTAATCCTTGTTTAAATTTAGGTAAATTAACTCAAAAATTTATAGTCGATTCATGGTGTAAAGTTGAAGGAACAAGATTATTTTATATTAGAAATCAGCAAGCAAAATTAAGAACTGAAATGTATCGTGGATTAATGTATTATGTAACAAATAAAGCTCAATCAATTAATGTTAACATTGGCAAAATGGTTATTTTACCATCAACATTTAAGTCCACGTTCTTTGCAACAAAATTATATAGACGCAATGACAGTCGTCCAAACATTTGGAAAACCTGATTTATTTGTTACTATGACTTGTAATCCTAAATGGATTGACATTGTAGAAAATTTAAATGAGAATGAAAATACATTAGATAGACCTGATTTAGTAGCTCGAATTTGTCATCTTAATGTAGCTGCTTTCTGGAATTAATTACAAAAAAAATTATTTTGGTAAAATTATTGGTTACATCTATGTAATTGAATTTTAAAAGCGAGGATTACCTCATATTATTAGCGCTGAAATACCAGATGAAAGTAATTATTCTATCTTGTATGGTCTTGTTAAACAACGTATGATACATGGATCATGTGGAAATCAGAATAAAAATTCACCATGTATAGATAAATCAAAACTTATATGTACTAAAATATCCTACACCGTTTGCTTCATCTACTAATTACAATGTAGAAAATGGATATCCAATATATCGTCGTCGTAATAATGGACGAACAATAAAGTACGGATCGAATCGTACTGCTAATAATCAATTTGTAGTCCCACATAATCCTTATTTACTGCTAACATTTAATTGTCATATTAATGTCGAGATATGCAGTACTATAAAATCAATTAAATATTTGTTTAAATATTTATATAACGGTCCTGATTCCGCTTTAGTAGGTTTTAGAAAAGAGAATAATTTAAATAATGATTCTTATATTACAGCTAATAATTCAAACGAAATCACTAATGTTTTAAATTACAATGAAATAGAATAATATTTAACTACGAGGTACGTATGTCCACCCGAAGCAATGTATATATTATTAGAATTTAAATTATACGATCAATCCCACGTAATTCATCGATTAGCGGCCCATTTAGAAAATGAACAATTTGTATATTTTCAACAAGGGTCTGAAACAGAATTAATAGATCGTAATGTAAATACTACATTAACAGCTTGGTTTGAATTAAACAAATTTGATTCTTTAGCACGATTTATTATATATTGAAATTCCCAATCATTACGTGTTTGATAAAAAATTAAAAACTTGGACTCCACGAAAACGAATATTCAAACCCATATTGAGTCATATGTATTTTGTTGATCCTAAAAAATGTGAATTATTTTACTTACGTATGTTGTTATTACATGTAAAAGGTGCCACATCATTTTAGAATATACGAACTGTAGAAGGTATCATATATTCTTCATTTTATGAAGCAGCATTAGCTTTACATTTAATATCAGCAGATAATGAATGGGATAAATGCTTACAGGAAGCTATAAATTATCAATTCCCCAATGCATTGATTCAATTATATTCTTTTATTTTGATATTTCATCATCCTTGCAATGCTAAAGAACTATATAATAAATATAAAACTTATTTGTATGATCCTAAATTAAATGATGAAATTGCAGAACAAACTTGTTTAACGAAAATTAATAATATTTTAATTTCACATGGAATGACTTTACGTGATTATGATTTACCTTTAATGAAACTATTCAAATTTTCAATTACTCTAATGATTGCGAAACTACTCTATTAGCACCTTCATATGATTCGAACATTATTCACTCACTTAATAAGAGACAACGTGATATTTTTAACGAGGTTATAAAAGCAATACATTCTAATGAAAAATATGAAAAATTAATTTTTGTGGGTGGTCCCGGAGGATCAGGAAAAAGTTATTTACACAATATATTAATTTCATATCCTAACTATCATCAAATTTCAGTTATATCTGTAGCTTGGACTGTTATAGCCGCGAATTTGTTACATGGAAGCAAAGCAGTTCATACAACATTTAAATTACCATTAAATTTATCAGAATTATCAACAAATAATGTAAGTCCTAATTCAAATTACGGAAAATTTCTAAAAACAATAAAAGTATTAATTTGGGATGAAATATCCATGGCATCGCGTTCGATGCTATTGATAAATTATTTAACGATTTGCATAATTCAGTAGAACCATTTGGAGGAATAGTAGTCGTATTATCAGGAGATTTTCGTCAAATATTACCTGTTGTACGACGTGTAAGTCGAACTCAAATTCTAGAATCATGTGTTAAAAAGAGTTCAATATGGAATAAATTTAAAATTATGAAATTAATTGATAATATTAGAATCACAAATAATGATCAATCATTTAAATCTTAGTTATTAAACGTAGGCGAACAAAATTGCACACTTAAATTTGAAAAAACAAAACCTCGTAACTTTGATATCCAATGATATATTATCTAGAGGAAATTTAATATATGAAATTTTCGGAAATAAGATTGATCCCAATGATAAAACATTATATCAAAAAGTAATATTAGCACCAACTAATATTGATGTTTTAAAAATTAACGACGAAATATTAGATCAATTGGAAGGAGAAGGTCATACATATTTAAGTATTGATTCGGTAAACACAGATAAAAATGAAGATATGTTTAATTCAATACCAATAGAATTTGTCCATTCATTAACACCCAATGGACTTCCTCCTCATAAATTAACACTAAAAGTTGGTGCGATTGTAATTTTATTAAGAAACTTAAATTTAGATGGTGGTTTATGCAATGGAACTAGATTAAAGATACAAGAATTACGATCTTACGTTGTTAAAGCTGAAATTATTACTGGTACCTCTAAAGGTAAAATTATTTTAATAACAGTTTCCATTTAGATTAGGATTCGCAATGACTATAAATAAATCTCAAGGTCAATCATTTGATAGTGTAGGATTATATTTACCGTCTTCAGTTTTTAATCATGATCAATTATATGTTGCTTTATCTAGAGTACGTCAAAAAAATAATTTAAAAATATTATTAGCAAAAGATTCAAGAACAACCGAAAATCAAAATGATAAAATTAATTATTTAAATAAATGTTTTAATGATAATCTAAGAATTTATATTAAAAATATTGTTTATCGTGAAATTTTTGAATTAGACAATTTTTTACTAAATTTTTTAATTAATTTATAACTTACCTTCTAATATTTTCAATAATTATTATTTAACTTATTTATATATGTTAATACTGAAGATTATTTTAATTTTATATACATTAAAATGTTTAATATAGTTATGTTCTGTCCAACAATTAAACGATAAGCATTAAAGAAATAAAAATAGCAGCAACCAGTTTCATTGCCATTGGTAGCACTTGTAATTATCATTTTTATATAATAAATTAATTAAATAGCAAAATATAATTTTATAAAATATAATTAATAAATATAATTATAAAAATTGTTTATACTAAGCTTCAAAGAAAAAAATAGCACTTATTATACTTGACTATTACAACTATTAAATTTATATTGAACTCTAAATATATTTTAATAAATTAACAGTTATATTTATATAAGCTTGGATTGGAATCTCATTTTTGTTCTCAATGTACATCCTCTCTCACACACACACACGCGCGGGCTCCCACACACAGGCGCAATCAAAAATAAATATTTCCCTACAGTACACGATGTCCAGGTGTGTAAATCTCCTTCCGAATGGCGAGACATGGTCTATGATACAACGCACTTAGTATACAACAAATATACCAGCAGAAAATTTTTACTCTCAGTAGACGATGTTCAGGTGTCAAAATCTCCTCCCGGATGACGAGACATGGTCTATGATACAACGCACTTAGTATACAACAAAAGCACCAGAAGAAAATTTTCAGTTCCAGTAGACGATGTCCAGGTGTGAAAATCTCCTCCCGAATGGCGAGACATGGTCTATGATACAACGCACTTAGTATACAACAAATATACCAGGAGAAAATTTTTACTCCTAGTAGACGATATACAGGTGTCAAAATCCCTTTCGGGAAAACGAGACATGGTCTATGATACAACGCACTTAGTATACAACACATATACCAGGAGAAAATTTTTACTCCTAGTAGACGATGTTCAGGTGTCAAAATCCCTTTCGGGAAGACGAGACATGGTCTATGATACAACGCACTTAGTATACAACAAAAGTACCAGAAGAAAATTTTCAGTTCCAGTAGAAGATGTCCAGGTGTGAAAATCTCCTCCCGGATGACGAGACAAAACTATTTTTTAATAAATATATTAATAATGCTCAATGTCGCCATCATTGGTTTGAATCGTGAATTTGAAGAAAAGTTCAGTATAAGAGTCAGTGGGTTTGTCTATCATTACAATGCCATTTATTTGCATTATAAAAAAGTGACTTTCACGCATAAAAAAAGTCCTTTTCATGCCCTTGTTGGAAAAAACACAGTGTGCAACACGGGAATAAAAGCTATGTCAGACTCTCAGACCCTCAGACAGAGACGCTTTAGAGGCAGATGTGGATGAGTTAGATGCTTTAGATAGTGGTTTTGGTGGGATTTAGGAGTGTGTCTTAGTATGTGATGTCCGTGTTGGTGGTTGGCGGCGTACGGGCTAAAAAACCTTAAGTGCAGTAGAGATGATGGTGGCCCGTTCGCTGTCCTCGACAAAACCGATGTGGATCCTCCCGTTCCTCTCGAAGGTGCAGCTTCCCCGTCGTTTCTTTGCCTATAGCCTGGCTTTGATGCGCAAGGCCAGGCTATAGGCAAAGAAATGAAGTAATGGTCTGGGCAAAGAGCTCTTGCTTCCTTCAGTAGGGCAGCATCCAGTTTACTAGAGTGAAGCTTGCGTTTCCTGGCTTTGTCCACAATGATGGAGCGGGGCAGCGCACTGGAAAGGAGAGTGACAGCTAGTGGTGGGAATTTGCTGTCACCTTGCGCGTTGGTGTTGGTTGCGTCAAGTCTCCCCATGGTCCTGACGGATGCCACGTCCCGCCTTAGGACCGTGGGATCCAGTGCAACCAGGACGGTGAAAGTCAGGAGTTGTAGTGATGTCTCCTGGGTATAGGCCAGGCAATGCTGATGTTCTGCTGCTCTGCGGGGCTCCTTGATGACAGCTCTTGATATTGTGCCAGCAGCTCAGAGATAAAGGACTTGACATTGTTTAGTCGAGTCTTGAGCGCAGGCAAGTCGTCAAGGGCTTTGAGGCGGCTTTCGAAAGGGCCAAGCCTTTTCTTAATTCGAGAGACTCTTTCAGACACAGTATTTTGCGCCTGAAGGGCCTTATTCTGGATCTTACGGAAGTCAGCCAGCGCCGCGAAGCGATTGAGTCCTGGAGCCTGCCTTCTTCTTGGGCACACTTGTTGCAGGCGTGCCCTTGGCAGACGTATTTGCCGCTGCTGCTGCCGCTGCCGCTGATTTTGCTCTCGTCTGCGTGGTCTTGGGCGTGCCGGCGGCGTACTCTTCCGCACAAGCAGCACAGGCAAGTGTCGCAGCTTCCCTCACCATTCTAGACCTGAGGGCGACGCATACGGTATGGATATGCTGGTCACACAACTCACAAGCCTCCATTTTTCCTCTAGCTGTTTTTCTGCAGTGAATACACATGACGAGTGACTCGGCGTTCTTCGCACCCATTCCGCTCATTTTCGATGATATTGTGTCTCTGTCGACAACTTACTGGTAGTCGATAACGTAAAGAATGTTGCAGGATAGTAGCTGGTGGTAAGTTATCGACAGAGCTAGAGACCTGATACTCTCGAAGCCGGATGGAGTGCTAATCGAGAAAGGTGCGATTTTACCGACCTGCGATTGATGATGGAGACGTTGCTGGTGGTGTTTCGTCTATCCAATAGGTGGCTCCACGTGGATCACTTTGAGAAAAAAGAGACGCCTTGCAGCAAGGAGAACAGCCGTGCGAGTTTGCAGGTTAGATTACAGCGAAAGATGTTAAAGCAGAACAATAGCGTTGAAAGAAGTTGCAGCTTCCAGTGATTATTATGTCACGTTGAAGATTGCAAAAAAGCCAATGCAACGATCTACAAAACAATAGGTCCGAAGGCAGCGTGCGGCAGTAAGAGTGCTATGGAAAACGAGCAAAGCGGAAAGGAACTGTTGTACTCACGTGAGAGAGAGAGAGAGAGAGAGAGAGAGAGAGAGAGAGAGAGAGAGAGAGAGAGAGAGAGAGAGTAGTAGAGAGAGAGAGAGAGAGCGAGAGAGAGAGAGAGCAAGAGAGAGCGAGAGAGAGAACGCAAAAGACGAGAGTATCGGTGTGCAGTGTGGGCGCACACCTAGACGTCTTTTGCGCGAGGCGCGTATCCAGCACACGCGAGAGTGAGAGAGAGAGAGAGAGAGAGTGACAGAGCGCAAGTGACAACCTTAGCTGCACGGTTGCATCAGGTCGAGCTTGCCACAAGCGAGAGGCATAGCCCGCGCGCATCTGTGAAAGAGAGAGAGAGAGAGGGAAAGAGAGATCGCACTGGCCGTGTGGCGACAGGCGAGAGCCGCGTCGAGCGCGTGTACGTGTGCGAGCGAGAGTGAGAGAGAAAAGGACAGGGACATAGTGCTACATTTAAAAGCGAGAGCTTCGGGACGAGCCCCGAGTTGAGAGAACGTACAGTGTGACGTCACAGGCTACGGCTTCGGGGCTAGCACGGTACGCGGAAAAGAGAGAGAGAGATAGATAGAGAGAGAGAGAGAGAGAGAGAGAGAGAGAGAGAGAGTGAGAGCTGTCAGCGGACTGGACCTGGACCTGTGGCCTGCCCTCTGCTACGCGAGCGCGGCTCGTGTGTGAGCGTGCCAGCATAAACTCTAAATTGTGCGCGGGAGGCACTATAGCCACCGCGTTGTAGGGCAGGGCTGGGAGAAATACAGAGTGCAATAAACTGTTAACCATTGTGTGTGATTATTTTCCCCTCTCCCTAGCGTTCTCCCAAATGTGGCGATCGCGCCAAATCCTACGGTTAAAGAAAAATCCTAGTGCATGTAAGGCTCTAGGTGTTGCGCACCTGTGTTGGGAGGCACAGCGTCGCACAATGTTACAATATTCTATTTGTGCAGAAATATTTAGTGGAAGTAAAATAGGAAATAAAGTATTGCTACCGCGCATCGAATTATCCCTGTCTAAAAAAGATACTCCTTTTAATATATCAAGATGTCAATTTCTAGTCAGATTAGGATTTGCAATGGCAAGAAATAAATCTCAAGGTCAAACATTCGAATATCTTCCATCTCCTGTATTTTGTCACGGTCAATTATTAGTAGCCCTATTAAGGGTAAGATCAAAAGCAATTTTAAAAATGTTACTAACAGAATAATCAACATTAAAAAACGAAAAAGAATTATATTATAATTATGTGACTATTTTTAAGATAGCGGTTGTAAAATTAAAATGCACTGTAAATTTAGATATCTTCTAAAAAAATATAATGCGCTGTGAATCTTTATAGCGTATGAAACCATTTTGAAAATAGTCAAAAAGCAATCGAATAAATTATTAATTGAATTCTAAACTACATCTGAATCACATTTATTGCATTAGAACTTAATTAAAACCTTTAGAACCGATAGAAATCAATAGAAAATGATAAAATTGTATACAATAAGGACTAGTACTACATTTTTTTATCCTGATCGTCTACGTTTATTTAAAATGCGGGCACATTTTGTTCAATTTTTGCGTGTTTTTTTAATAAAAATTTTGGTGTTACACGATTATCTCTGAGAGACTTTTATCAATTAGGCTAAACATTTGTGTGCGAACTCCCCTCGTAATAATAAGGTGCCAAATTTATTTTAGGCTTGATCCTGCATGTATACGCAGAATGCGGTCACATCCAAAAATCGCTAAAAATGGTTTTTTGGCTCTATGCATTCTACAAACAAAGTTAAATAGAAAAGTTGTAGATCTCGAAGAAATTCAACTTTTTCATATTAACACTTAAGCGTGAAAATGCTTTTAATTTGAGTTACCAGGCCAAAATCAATTTTTTTATAGCAATAAACCAGTATCTATTATAAAACTTTGAGGCTATACATTTTACATAAAAACCTTAAATGTAAAAGTTATATTGAAAACACAACTTTTTACTGTGACGAACATTTTTTCAAAACGCTTATACATAAACAACAACCCTAGAAACGATTTTCGGTACATATAAATAAATAACAATTTCGGTGTGACACGCCCTATCTGGCCCAAAAGCTTTAATTGATTGTCTGATGCTCGCGCTTCATTATCGCTTCAGTGGAGCACGGCCGCGGAGACGTAATAAACATAACTTTACAGTAAAAATAATGTATTGTAAGTGCGAGAAAGTGAAAGGGAAGAGGAGAGAGATAGCGAGAGAGAGGAAGAGACGCGACAATGCTTTATTTTTCTGCTCTCTATTTTATAAAGCATAAATAACTTTGTAGGTTATAACATTTTGAAAAGTTCTTGAAGTTTGCAAATTGTGTTGTGATGGATACAGTGAAAGTTGTGTTTTTGTGACACAAAATATTTGGAATGAAAACAAGTGCAAGATATGCAGGAATTACAAGATGTGATAT
>QLYP01000820.1:23635-42708 GCA_016647725.1 Nasonia giraulti
TTTACTCTTCCACTGCAAGATAAAGGTATTAATACCAAGACGCTGCTACTACACAGTATAGCCGAGTTTAAGGTCAAGGTGGAGCACCTGCACTCTAAATATATTAACAGCCAGGAGGAAATACAGCTACTGTCTTATCAGTTGGTACAGCTGACCGAGGGAGCAGTCAAGGTTCAGCAAAGCACACAAACTACAGTTTTTGATTGTTGACGAAGTTCTTCCATTCAACATGACTGTCTATCAAGCTGTGAGACAGTTCAGCTGTTCAGGCATTGATCATTCAGAGGCTAATGCCGATAGTGAACCTCTACTTGGCCATGATGCAGTTTGGGTTCAGACTCACACAATATATTATAAGTAACTTTTGATTTTACAAGCGTATTTTTTTAATACATTTTTAAAACACACATACTTATATTCTATCATTGATAATTGTAAGCCTGTGCCTGAAGAACAGTCATCTGCATAGTCGAAACCAGGTTCACAATCCAGCAGTCGTAAAGGTAAGAGAAAAGTGGTTCAAAGAGGAAGTAGGATAGCCTCTGGCTTGAAGGAACGATACTTCAGCAACGGTGTTCATTGACTCCGAGTTTAACACCAGTGGTGACGATAGGAGATGCCTCCTTAGATGGCTTGTGCTTATTACGCCTCCTGTATGCCCTGAATCGCGACTGGGGAATTCTTTTCCCGCATGTCAAGAGTGTCAATTTGCTGTATTCGCAAGAATTTATCAACAGTAACATTGAGGCCAAAGCTAGTAGGGAACTTCAGGATCCTCTGGATACAAACCGGAAATACAAACCAAACCAGAAATACAAACTGTATGTTACCACCAGACAATCAGTTTACTGTGTTTTTTCAAAAAATGAAAAAATGTTTATAAATGTTTATTATTTTTTTTTTCAGAGAGTACGGTACTTTTGAGCTGTATTGAACATACTATGACAACTACTTGTGAAGCTGTGTTCATGGAAGGAAAACACAAGAACAATGATGCCTCTGTACGATAAGCATGACTGTTCAATGCTGTTGACAGTAGTTTCTCCATCGCTATATACATCATAATCATCAAAAGCATTAGATCCATGTACTTCATCTAAAAACTGCAGTAGACCAGGTGTAATACGATTGAGAAATTCAAGTAGATTATCATGGTTATACTGTGGTGCTTTTATTTGTTCATTAACAGTTTGTTTCTATACCAAATTTCGTTTTTATAATGAGTATTAACCAGCGTTATTTTTATTTTGAAAAAACTACATTTATTAAATAGGTTATGTCAATACTTTTAGTTTGTACAACTTGAAATCCATCGGACTCGTAACTACATTCTCAGTTTAGATGTTTGCAGCTTTTTAAGATCTTAATAAATATTCATGAATTAACAACAATTTATAATTCTATTTATATATTTATAACTAATAATCAATGCTATTAGCTAGCAAATACAAACTTTTCATCCGATGTTTGTATGTCAAAACCGACAGGTTCAGAAGCATTATTTTCATCAAAACGTATCTATACTGAATTAGTTCTTCGAATAATATATTAGGAAAGTACAAGAAAGTCTAATGCAACTGTTATTATAATAGGAGGAAAAATTGAAAAATTACTATTTTTTATTCAAAATATCAAAGTTTTATTATTAAACAAACAGGTTTTTTTTTACAAATCTGTAGAACTATTTCAAAAGTTTAATATTTTTAATAAATTACAATCTTCCAATAGCATAGAAAGAATTCCTACTGTACACAACCTTATATTTAATTCTGCTAACAATTTATTGGCTGGAGTCTTATTTGTCGAACCACTATTGTCTTCCAACCCATTTACCCATGCGCTGTTTTAAATAATAATCAAAACATTGTATCAGTGTTTATATTTTTTTAAATAAAATAATAAAAAATAAAAAATGTTGTCATACTTAGAGTAATCAAGTTTCTCAGAGACATGCACTGCCAAAGTTCTCCAACTGTCATCTCTGTTGAGTTCTGCTACTAAATCTTTGTATACATCTAGTGGCAGATGCTCAACGCTCAGATCTTCAGTAAACTTCAACATTGTCATAAATTTGATTGTCAACTATAATATTTGCATAAAAAAAAACATAATAAACATTTCCTTAGAGGTATGTTATATGAAATTTATCAGCTATAGCTAGTGGAAGGTTTCTGTTAATGCACCACATTGTACTGATCACTTCCTCATAGTCTTGTTTATTTGGCGGAGTTTTCTTTTAAGAGTTTATATTATAGGTATAAAAATCATTCAAGAGCGGTGTCTAGGTGTACAAGGTTGCCGGTGATGAGGTCTAGGTAGTTCGCCCCATGGTTTTTGGTGTTTATGTGTAAAAATCATTTGAACGCGGTGTCCAGGTGTACAAGGTAGCCGATGACGAGGTCTAGGTGAAGCGCTCCGTCGATTTTGGTGTCTAGGTGTGAAAGTCATTCAAGAGCAGTGTCTAGGGTGTGTACAGGGTGGCCGATGACGACGTCTAGGTAGTTTGCCCCGTGGTTTTTGGTGTTTAGGTGTAAAAATCATTTGAACGCGGTGTCTAGGTGTACAGGGTGGCCGATGACGAGGTCTAGGTAGTTTGCACCGTGGTTTTTGGCGTCTAGGTGTAGAAATAATTCAAAATGGGGTGTATATCAGAACAATTAGTGATTTCATGTTAGTGATAAAAATGTTACAAAAAAGCTGTGGTCAAAGGGTTAAAGATGCTTATATTTTATTTTTACGGCGTCGAATATGAAATACTCAACAAAACTTATAAAAAAGAATTAAAATCTCTAAAAAGAAATTAACTTTTGAAAAAGTAAAAGGTTAGGCGAGTTTGATATATTCCGCAACGAAATTACAGATAGAAAAGAACTGAGATCAATCAAATAAAGTCAAGTTTATCATATTTAATCGTAATGAAGCAAGGAGCAACTCTTAAATTAATTACTATTTAACTTGCCATGCCCGTTTCACTTTGTTTGAGGTGAAAGGTCGCTGCTGCTGCGCCAACATTGCTCATCGTCTCCTCGCATCTCTCACTCATGAGTCGGCGGCGTGCGTTCTCCTTTTCGTCCGTCGCAGCCACTTTTCCTCTTTCGTCGTTCACTAAAAAAATAAACGTCGCACTTAGACACGTTAACTCTCTGATTCACACAGGTAGCTTCAAGACGCTCTACCCGACTGCGTCGAACGTCGTTGTTACACAGCGAAATTTACCGTGTTACAAGGTAGTGTGCTCCGTAGTTTTTGATGTCCAGGGAAATAAATCTTATAAGGACGGCGTCTAGGTGTACTGGGTGGCCGATGACGAAGTCTAGGTGGTGCGCTTTGTAGTTTTTGGTGTCTAGGAAAATAAATCGTGTTAGGACGGCGTCTAGGTGCACAGGGTGGCCAATGACTTAATCAAGATGGTGCGCTTCGTGGTTTTTTGTGTCATAGTGTAATAATAATAATAAAATTGTGGGCAGCAAAAATTTACACCTATCCAAATTTTTTTAACATGCATTATCAATCATAGCCACCATACTAATATTTTGCGACAGAACAATCAGTGTTTTCATGTAAATGATAAAAATGTTGCAAAAAAAACGTGGTCAAAAGGTGCTTAAGACGCTTATATTTTATTTTCAGGATAAATATGAAATACGCAAAAAATTTACTTTAAAGGACTGAAATCTCTAAAAATAATTGACTTTTAAAAAAGTAATAGGTTAGGCGAGTTTGATATATTCCGCAACGAAATGATAGATAAAAAAGAACTGAGATTAATCAAACAAAGTCAAGTTAATTATATTTAATCATAATAAAGCAAAACAATTGTTCCGTTTGATTAAGGGCTTACTTAACTTAGAGTTAAGTTATATGTTCATCCATTAGAAACAACTCTTGAGATACTTACTACGTAAATTGGCGAGCCCGTTTCATTTTGTTTTTTGGTGGACAACTACCCTGGCGAAAAAAAATCACGCGATTAATCGCGTGATAATTCACTTGATTTCTCACGTGAGATATCACGTGATAATTTGACGAGATTTATCACGTGATATATCAGGTGTAAAATGACGTCAGAAATCACTCGTAAAATTTGAATATTTATAATTATATTTTTGTGTATGATTAGATTAGGTATTTGAAACTTGCAACAGCACAAATAGCTCAGGTAGTAAGACATGGGATTGTCAAGTGGAGGACAGAGGTTCAAGTCTTGGTCAGGAAAAATTTGTTTTCTATTTTATTGTGAATTATTTATGTGAATTACCAATATCATCAACTATTTTATAATTATTTAGATGGAAAATCTTCTATATTCTACACTATATTAAGACACTAAAATGAGCAGTTATGTAAAAATTCACCAGAACTGGTGAATCATTCTGAGATGATAATTATTTTATGATAGAAATATGGTACACGTATAAATACATAATTCTACCAAGAAAAATAAAAAAATCAGAATTAAGTACGATTTTTTGATAAAAAATGGTTCCAAAAAAGTGATCGGATCATGAAACATTTTACATAAATTAATATAGGTATAAAATAATGATAAATATTTATATTTATATGATTTTTTTTTCGGTAGTTGATTAGAAATAAAGTGTATTTATATATATATATATATATATATATATTAAAAACAGTAAGATTGGTCCAGATGTATCGGATGCTGTAAATGATGATCTTTTTATAGAAATATGGCAAATATGTTTATTTGTATATATAATCTAAATTATTTTTTAAATCATATGCGTCACATAGATACATATGTATGTTTTACATATATTATTAGTAGATACACTTTCTTTTCACAATGGGTTCTTGGTTTTCAAAACCGGTAAAAACAGAAGTAAGTATTTTTATTTATTATTAATATTATTAATAAAACTGTTTAAATTACCTAATGTATAATGGTCAAATAAACCTATATTCGATTGTTTAAAATATTATAAAATAATTATAAACACTACAATACATATTTAACTTAATATCAATGATAAAATAATATGAAAAATAAAATTATTATTATTATTATTATATCATTATAAATATTTATATCAAATCAATGTAAAGCAATGTTTTTCTGGATCATTTTATTTATTTTAAATTATCATATGTACTTAGTTACGATAACTCAATAATATATATCAACTAAAGTATTATGAATATTTTTTTTTCTACTCCATATGTTTATATATGATATAATATTATAGGAAAATAGTATGATGGATATCCATTCATTGAGTAGCTATTTGCAGTGGTTAGAAAACGAAACTGAAACTACAAAACAATTATATATGCGCGCGTGTATGTACGTGTGCATGTGTTTGTGCGTACATGCGTGTATGTGTGTGTATGCGCGTGGCGGCGGGTGCGTCTGTATGCGTATGTGTGTGTATGTATTAATGCGTGTAAGTATTTATTTTTAATACACATAATATATTTATTCATACTTTTAGTAAATGAGAGATGGAGAAAATCAGGCGGCAATAAAAGGCGTAAATGGTTTACGGCAAGAAAACGTCCATATAATCCCGGAAATAACAGACGTTACCTTCAATAAATGTATTCTTAAGACTATTAAATACATTATAAATAATAATTTTATATTTATAAATATAAAATTATGATAAAATAAAAATAAAAATAAATAAATATGATTTATGTTGAGACAATTATTTTCTTAACCTAAGAATGCCCGGGTAGAAATAACTTACACTCGTTTTCACTTATCAAAACTATTTATTGAAACACTTCGAGCTTATATATTACAAGAAAAGGTCTTCGAGCTTGACAATTTACAAGGATCGAATAAAGTAAAGTATCTGACTAAACGCGTGTTATTCGCACGAGAGCTCTCAGACAAGTGACGTCGGCGCTGCTGTCCAGAGAGGGGCTAGTAGTGGGAGGGAGTACGGCCTCATATTTTGCGTGCTTGTCTACGTCTAGCCGAACACCGCTCGCTGACACTCAACACTCCCTCCCGAGCAAAGTTCGCTCGGCGTCGTCCAGCATTGTGGTTTAGCGTCTGAAATGAAACAAGCAATTATTAGTATTTTATATTTTGGTTTAAGAGCAATTTGGTTAGTTTAGCATGCAATTCAAAAGCAAAGCCTTTGTGAATATATCTGCTATTTGTTGCTTAGAGGCAATCCAGCTAATTTTTATTAGGTTTCTGGCTACACATTCTCGGACATAATGTTCTCGAACTTCAGTCATGTATCTAAGTTTGTTTGTACTGCTTACTTGAAAACTAGCCTCAGCGGCTTTATTATCTTCAGTCATGTGTCTAAGTTTGTTTGTACTGCTTACTTGAAAACTAGCCTCAGCGGCTTTATTATCGCATCATAGGGTCATGGGTAGAAAAGAGTTTCTTAGAATCAAGCTTAAAGAGTTTTGGAATGATACCATGTCTTCACTAGCTTCGCTCATAGCGACATACTCAGCTTGACAAGTCGATAAAGCTACATAAGACTGTTTGTGAGTTTTCCAGGCTGTGTCACCATACAATTTAATTACAAAACCACTTGTTGTAATCGAGCCTTTACAGTCAGCAAAACTGGCATCTGAAAAACCTTATCGAATTTTCCTTCAAACTTAAGACCCAGACTTCTAGTGTATTTTAAGTATCGACAAACTCGTTTCACCATCTTCCACTCCTCATCAGTGGGATTTATCTGGTGTCTACTTAACACGTTCACCGCATATGCTATGTCGGGACGTACAGTATTGGCAAGATACAAAAGAGAACCTACAACTTCTCTGTAAGGACAATTAGTTTTGTCACCATAGGCGTTCTTTGAGGATGCATCTCACTGTATCCAAAACGTTTTAACATTTTGTCAATATAATTCTCTAAAGTTAGAGTCATTGTTCGATTTTGTCTATCTCTATATATTTCAATGCCAAGGAGGCTCTTAGGCTCTTCCATATCAGACATTTCAAATTCCAGCTTGGTTTTAGAGAGATTTCGTCTAGTTTATTCAAATCATTGCTGGCAACTGGTATGTCATCGACATACAGTAATAGTATCAGGTATTTGTTATTGTCTCGACAAGTTAAGAGACAGGGTTCGGAATCATGTGACTGTAATCCTAGTTTTGTTACAACTTCTGTAAATTTCTCATACCACTTTTTCGGACTTATCTTCAGACCATATAAGGCACGTTGAATCTTGCAGACTTTATCTCGTCTGACTTCTGGTGAACAGTCAATACCCTCGAGTATTTCCATATAAACCTCACACTCGATTGTTCCATTCAGGAAGGCGGTTTTAACACCAAGCTGTCTTACTTCAATATCGAATTTGTTTATTATAACAAGCACTGATCTGATTAATGGTAGGCGGGAAACAGGCGCATATGTTTCCATTAATTTGTATTTGTTTTGATCTTTGAAACCTCTTATTACAAGTCGAGCTTTGTATTTAATTTTGTTATCCAATCCAACTTTTGTTTTTAATACCCATCTTGAGTCAATGATGTTTGGCCTTTTTCCTCCTTGAGTTGAAGGTCTGTCGACAATTTTCCAAACTTTATTTTTCTCCATTGAGTCTAATTCACTTCTGATAGCCTTTTGCCATTCAAGCTTGTTTGTGGTGCTCATGGTTTCCTTATAAGAGTTTGGATCACATTGTACGGTGGCAACGAATGCATTTAGTTCATCGCTTTCCAGTAAGTTTAAGTCTGATTCAAGCGTATGTGACTCATATGGTACTTCGACTTCTTTTTCTTTCCTTGGGCGTCCTCGCTTCTGTTTTTCTCCCTCCGTTTCAGAGATCAAAACCTCGTTTTCTTCGTCGAACTTAACAAACCATGTTTCTTGATTTATTTCTTCCATCGGATTAATCCAGTCCTTGATACTCCGTATATTGTCGCCAAATACAAGTTTTTCGTTGAATCGAACATCTCTGCTTTCGTAGTATTTTCCTTCTTCCGGTTTCAAGAATAAGTAACCCATTGGTTTATAGCCAATCAATACTACTCTCTTCCGTAGCTGATCAAACTTAGGTCCTGTTTTTCTTTGTACCTTGATATAGGCAATGCAACAAAATCGCCTTAACTGTTCCAAGTGAAGTTTAAAGTTTGGTTCGAACTTTAATATGGGTGGTATCATCTTATTCGAGCCGTGAGGAATTTCTATTATAAAAGAAAACTGCTGCATTCAGGGCGAGGTCCCACATATTCTCAGGAAGACGTGTATCATACATCAGGGCTCTCGTCTTTTTCTGGATGGTCTGATTGAATCGTTCAGACACACCGTTGTGTTCTGGTGTATCAGGGCTTGCCAATTGTAGCTCTGCTTCAAACTTGTCAAGAACTTCCAGCGTATATCCACCTGTAAATTCTGTACCTTGATCACATCTGAGGTAGCAAAATTTAGCGTCGTATCCCAATAAATTTCTCGAGCTTTTTAAAAAAGTTTTCAAACAGTGACCTGTTTCACTTTTATATTTCATTGGATACGCCATCGCAAGTCGAGAATAATCATCGATAAATATAGATATAAATCTGTATTTCTTTGGGTGTGTTGCAGGACTAATCGGTCCCATTGTGTCTGCGTGAACAATTCGCAAAGGGTTACTCGCTCTCTGACTAGTCGAACTAAAAGGTAATTTATTAAATTTCGACACAATACAAACTTCGCAATCTAGGACAGAGTCATCAAACTTAATTTCCTTCAGATTTTTCAAATTTGGGAATTTCTTCTGAAATTCTTTCAAGTTTTTCAATGAAGCATGTCCCAATCTAACATGCCACAACATCGCTTTATTTGTACAAGAGTTTATTGATATTAGTTTCACAATCTAAACTTTCAGAAGTTTTTGATTCGTTTAAGTCACTTATTTTTCTGTCTCTCAAAGTGTTCTCAAAATTTGAATAGCCAGAGCATAGCTCATTGCTGTTCGAGTTGATATTTGCATTTACATCACTATCAATTTGCATTGGCTCATCAGACTTATTATTTTCAACAACTTCAGGGCTATCAAGCTTGTTTTGTTCACGAGTAAATTCCTCATTTTTAATCTCTCTTTTATCCTTAGACCTATTACCAACATTTACAGGGGGATACTCCCGACGCCTTGTGGTAATATATGCAACAACTCTATTTGGTATACCTTTATCATTTTCATATCTATTAGGATTGTTTGTTTCCAGCTCTATTACCCAATAAGGTTGCTCATATATTCCAGAGACGAAGATTGTTTTGGATTCTGGGTCGAAAATATCGATTCGCTTGTTATCCAAGTATATACATAAACCGTTATCAACAAATTTCCGTAACGACAGTAAATTTTCGGACAATGATTTAGCATAAATCACATTTTTCAAGATTAAGAAATCATTACTTTTGTATGACCGGAAACGTTACCCGCTCTCTCCGATTTTATAATCGCTGAGTCATCGTCATTCGCACATTTAATATCAAGCTTTTTGGTACTATCGAACGTTTTAAAAATTAATTTAGAATTAGTCATGTGCTCCGTTGCACCCGTGTCAGCCAGAAATCTAATAAGTTGATTATTATCGTTTTGTTCTGTATCGTAAGACTTACTGTCTACATACAGACTCACACACTCACCAGATTCGGAAGCTTTGGTAGAATTGTTGATTTGTTTATTCTGTCTACCTCTTCCGCGTGACCTGCCTCGGTTTTGGCCTCTATCAAACTTATTTTTCTTTGGATCGCTACCTTTGGGGGCTTCTGGGTTTCGCCGTTTTATACCACGATTTGAGCCATCACGTCTACCACCACCACGATAAGAATTTGATGAATCATACCTTCTTTGACTTTGACTCTCATTCTCCTGCAAAATCTTTTCCAGCTGTTTTTCCGAGTATGAGCAATCTACACGGACGTGTCCTTCGTACCTCTTGCATCTGAATCACATTTTGCCGTTTCTCGTGCATTCATCTTTATAGTGGCCTTTATTTCCACACTTGTAGCAAAGTACTCCAGGGTGAGAGACGTGGTAGGCTTTGGCTCCTGTGTCGGTCTTCTGTCCAGCTGATTCAATCTGTCCGGCTCGAGCTGATGGTTCCTGTTGCATGATATAATCCTTAAGTTGAGTTATTGTCAGTGTTTTACCTGTTGCATTTTTATGCAAGAAATCGGACTCTTCAACTTTAGGTAAATTCACAACAATAGCTTCAAACAATGCATCTCTTGTCTCTACCTCACACAAAGGAGGCGTATCGGGCAATTTATTGTATGTTCGGACTATTTTATCAAACTTATCCAAGAAAGCAGATGCCTTTTCCTTTTTCGGATTATATCGAATGCTCTGTAATTCTTTTCTCACGGTTCTGGTAGTTACGTTAACTTCATTTTTTTAATATGTTTAATTTTATCCACCAATTTAACAGGATCGCCAATATCTGATACCTTATCGTAGTAAGATATATCAATTCTATTTATGATGATATCTCGGACTCGAACTTTATCTTTTTCCAGCTTTACCTGATCAAACACACGCGCTGGTTGGACTGTTGGATTAATTACATAGAGCAAATCCGAAAGAATTAGTTCTGAATATAAAAAATCCAGAAAGGTAATTTACATTCAAGCTTTGTGTTAGTTTATACTCCCTCCGAACTAATGCTATCGCGATTTGTTACTTCTATTCGAATTTTATCTTTAATATTTCCACAGTTCTTAGTTGATTCGATTTTATCAATTTCATCTCGGACTAATTTTGCTAGGAAGTCTTTACTCACATGCGCAGTCGAGCTTTGAGGTTTCGGAGGTTGATTATTTTTCTCATCAATCACCGAACTTCCAGCTAAATCTTCTTGCTCTTGCAAGAAATCCTATTCTGTCCAGTACGCAACTTTTTCTGCAATCCACTCGTACTTTTCTCTTACTTCCCACTTGTATTTGACCATTTCGGACGCAAAATCATCGTGTATTTCATCGCATCTCGTATCAATCAGTCCTCTGAGCTGTTCATTATCATTTTACAACCTTTCCAGCTAGCCACAATCTCTGAAAATTCAAATTTCTGATTAGTTTTTGCAAAGAGATTCAATTCGGGCTTATTTGTCCTCATTCCCTGACGGGTTTTGTTCAGTCCCAAATCCAGTTTTATAATATCTGTTGATTTAATAACTGGGGTGGATTTACTTGTCATCTGTAGATCCAGCTTTTGCTTCCAGATTGTTATATCCAAAGATTCGGACTTGTCTTTCTCATAGTTTTCTAGCTGAAGGCCAGCCTACCGTCAGTAGTCACTGGTTCCTCATCAAGCTTTGAGGACGTAGACAACTCATGTTGACTTGAGTTAGACTTTTCTGCCAAAGCCACCTCTTCAGCTCGAACTCTTTCAATTTCTTTCTTCAAAGATTCCAACACCTGCTTCTCGATGAGAGAGTTATCTAAGGAAAATTTTTATTAATGAGTTACTTGTTTTTGACGTACGACAATAAAAAATTTGCACTCTATCACATACAGCAATATTAATGGACATATGCTCAATTGACGTACGACAATCAAAGGAACAATGCCGATTGCTTAAATTTTTTGTACATATTTATTGAGAAATAGGAATTTTCTTTTCGAACTTATTACAGATTCAAGCTTTTACCTATTTCATATTTAATACCGTTCGACGTCATTATGTGAACGTATCCAGCATCGTTCATTTCGGGATATATAGTATCCTCGGGGTGTTCGTCGGATATCCCTAGTTCTTGGTCCTAGAGTAGCAGGAACAGCTGAACATTTTTCTCATCTATTTAATTCGAGCATATCACTGTTTATAATAATTTTAATCGAGCATTAAATTGCAATTTAATTTTAATTTCTATTGGACTATTGTTTAATTTAATAAACATTTTCGGTTTCCGAATATATCCGCGCGCCGCAACACAGTTTGTTATTCTATTCATCGGACAATGTACAGCATATACTGTAGCGTACACGTGTATGTTAAACTTTCGTGGAGCGAGCGCCCTCTCTGGCGCGCCTGGGTATTAAACTCGTCGCGTCTCTCTCGCTCTCAACGAGAACAACATGGCGTACGAGCGTTTCAACGGCTTTCTTCACGGCACACTTTTCCGGGCTTTACTACACCGCCATCTTTGTTTCGCGCGTCTCTCGCGCTCACATGCGCGCTCGAACTCGTTGCCCGGCCGCGCAATTTCTCGGAATCCGCCGCTTCGCACGCCTGGTCCGCACGAATTTTTCGTCATCCTCGCCGACAGACTTTCCCGTCTTTTCATGAGAAATTTGCACTCGCGCACTTTTCACTTATGATACGTAATGTATGACTTACCCTTGGATTTAGGTATGTAAAAAGGCGCTTTCTTTTTGTCGGACATGTATTTAACTTCAAAATATGGAAATTTGACCAAAGGTATGATGATTTTATAGTTTCGGCTACAATAGTGCTTCTATTACTATTTTTTAAAACAGGGAGAATTTATCGAAAATCCCCCCCTAATACTATTAATTTATTTCCGAAAGGAATTTCGATATCACATATATCACGTAATGTTTTGTCAACTATTTCTAAAGCCTTTTTTGGAATCATAGAAGCTTCATCCCAAATAATTAAATCCGTGTTTCGTAATTTTTATTTATCACATATAAATCTTAAAAATGAGACTTGGATATTGGTTAAATCTAAAGGTAAACGAAAAGTTCTATGACTGGTCATTCCCATTGGAAGTAATATCAAAGCTATACCAGTCCATGCCATAGATAAAATTTTAAAGAAACGTTCAATACATCTCAAAAGAAATATTATTGATTTTAGAAATAATGTTATTAAAAACAAAAAAATTAAAAAATCAACAAATAAAAACGAAATTACTATACAAGATGGTAATGGATTATTTCGAATTTTTTCAATTTTCGTATACAATAATGAAAATTTACATAACAATATAAGAACGATGATAGTTAAAAAAGTTATCAACAATTGGAAATATTATTGTGATTTTATTGTAGGAAGTGATTATTATCAAAATGTTAAAAGTAGCGATAACTATTTTGATTTTGTCTCCTTAAGTATAGCCAAAATGACTATATAATATAGTATATAATTTTAAACCATAAACATTGACAGTTAACTAACAGTACATTTTAAGTAAGTTAATTCTACAAAATTCGTGTTATTGCTGTGTAAAAAGCTGTGGGGGTGGCTGTGGGGGAGGCATACACATTTTTAAAAATAACAAGAATAAACGATTATTACGTTATTTTGTGGGGGGGGGGGGGGTAAGGGGGGGGGGGGGGGGGGGGGGGGGTATAGCCAAAATAACTATATATATATACTAGTGGGGCCTCGCCCCCCTGCTCGCTACGCTCGCCAACCCCCCAGTGTAGTTTTTGTATGATTTTTATTTTCAAAATTTGATTCTATATAAATTTTATAGATTATAAAAAAGATTCAATGTTTGTCGAAGTTGAGAAAATAAAAAGAAAATCCGTTTCTGAAGTCTTAGGTATGTACATTATTTAGATCAAGTGGTGCGATAGCACCGCACTAGCAAGAAAAAGTACGAAATTCGGGCATCCCTATATATATTAAGCAAGCAATGTATCTTAAAAGATAAATAAATATTTTTTTAAATAATATTGTATTTTGTATGTATACCCGAATGAAAATAAAAGGTGTACATTTTTGTTTAATTTCAGTACGCTGTTGTAAATTTGTGTACGTTCGCGTACGTTCGCGTACGTTTACGTACGATTTATTTACGTTTCGAACATTTTTTACAGCATTATACAAAAATGTTCGAGAACGTACGCGAACGTACGTAGACGTACGCAAACGTACGAAAATATAGTATACCAAAAATAATAATATTGATTGCGTATCCGCTCCCAGGTGGCGTCCGGTTTTTCATTCTCGCAAGCGCTAAGTTTTTTGCTGGTTGGTATATAAGACCAATAACGTTACTACAAACTAACTTAATTATAGCGGTGAGAAATAAAGATTGTCTTATGAATGATTGTCTTGATGAATGATTGTCTTGATGAAGTTTTGTGTAAATAATTTGTACAAATTTAGGTGTGAAATATTTATTTTATTCGTACGTTTTCGTACTTTCACGTACGTTCGCGTACATTTGCGTACGTTTGTGTACGTAAACGTACGTTTCTGTGTAATGCTGTAAAAAATGTTCGAATCGTAACTCAATTGTACGTAAACGTTCGCGAACGTACGCGAACGTACATAAATTTACAATAGCGTACTAAAATGTAACAAAATTCTACGGTGATTTGCCTTATAGTATCAGCAAATTTTACCACTCGGGTATATATTAATATTCAAATTTTATCCAAAATTATTAATTTATAATATCTTTAACTTTAATTATTTAAAAAAATTGATTTATTGATTAAAAATTGATTTTTTTAGACAAAACTTTACAAAAAAGTTGATTCATATAGTCATATACATTTAATTATGTCCTGACCGTTTTTGACGGTCTTGACGTCTCAGGAGAATTAGTGGACTGCGCTTTTGCCTGCCCCCGAGTGAAGCCAAAATTAGCCGCGCAAATTTGAATAGTGTAATTTTCGTTAAATGTCGTTAATTTGTCTACTCCTGCTACTCGGTGACACTTCTGTTATATACGTTTGATCTTGTGATAACATGTACTGCTAACCCCATCGCATTCACTATCAGCGAAAAAAGTAAAATCGGGAAAGATAAAGTCATATTTCATCTTAATTTTATTTAAAGGCCATGTATATAAATCTGTTCTTTTAAGATAAACAAACTCAGAAATCGTATAATTCTGTTTTGAGCGATAAAACCACTGCTACTGTAAGTTTAGTAAACTGTCTTTTACAGTTTTCCATTTTTCTTATTTCAAATAATATATTTAATTATTCATGCAGGACTACAAGAAATGTAAATATAATTATATATTTTTGTTATAAATTTACTGCTAACCTCAACGTTGTGTTTACTTTGTAAAATTGAGTAAGTTTTACTTATTATAACATTATTTTATGTATGTATTCATATATTTATATAGTTATTTTTTTACAGAAAATGGAGTATGAATGTGTGTAGTGCAAAAGGACATTTAGGAACAGAAGTTCGTTGTTGACGCATTCGCAAATTCACACGAAAAAAACAATTTTTGTTTGTGATATTTGCGACAAACAGACTCTACAACCACCTGAAGATCTTATGAAATACTTGAAAATTGATAAAGTTAAATATAATTATAAAAGATATCAAGAATTTGATACTTATGTTTAAAGTCACCTCTGCCTAAATTTTTTATGCAATCAACTCGGTGACACAGACAATTTTCGTCTATATGTATAAGAAGTGATTAGATCGAGAAACTATCAGTATTTTACTTACATTCAAAATGATTGAATCGCTAACTTTGAGCCTGTCAGGCACTTCGTCTGTTCTGGAAACTCAATACTTTCCACCAATTGAACTCGATTCAGATAAAATGTACGTTCTCGGATTGGTTGCATTACTAACTTCCAACTCCATACTTAATGTGGACTTCAAAAGCAATAAATTTTATGTTGGACAAGAAATCATTGAATTACCAACTTGTAGCTATGAAATAGAAGATATTGTACGTACTCTACAGGAAATTCTCAGCCTAAAAAATATCACGCTAAGTATTAAACCTAATAATAATACACTAAGAAGTGTCATTACATGTAGCCATGAAGTAGATTTTCGCCCCAAATACTCGATAGCTCGACTACTAGGTTTCACTCCACGACTGTTGAAACCCTATATAACTCACAACTCTGACTTGCCTGTAGCCATTCTAAAAGTGAATGCCCTACGAGTAGAGTGTAATATCACATCTGGAGCATACATTAATCAAAATCAAGTTCATACCATTCACGAGTTTTTCCCTGTAGTTCTACCAGGTTACAAAATAATTGAAGTTCCAAAACAAATTATAAATTTACCGATAACAGTTAAAATTATTGATCACTTACAATTGCGGATCATAGATCAAGACGGTGATTTGGTAAATCTACGCGGAGAAGTTATAACAATTCGTCTACATTTGAAGAATGTTTAATAATGGGAATCGTGTTCAATGCCAAGCCTAAAAAAAAATTATATTAATAATCCAGTATGTCGTCAGAAAGTCAGTCGACAACGAATCGTCAAACAGTTAACATGTCAGAACATTCAGTTTCTACGGAGTCTAGGTCTCAAGGTAAAAAGAGGAAACGGTTTCAGAAAAGTAAAAAGGAGCAAAAAATAAATTATGTTTTTGTATGCTGCTGTATACCTGAAAAAATGGAGGGAGTTCTTGATATACAATCACCAATCATTTTTTATGAGTATGTTGCTCATTATAAGATTCATGCACATCAACCAGCAAATATACATCAGCATCGTTCAATAATAGTGATGAAATTCATATTTCTATTCAATATCAAGATTTATGTTTGCTACCTTCCAAAAGTTTACTTTATATTTGTGGTAAATTAACAAAACCAAATGGTTCTGCGCTGCAACATACCAAGTTTGTGAACAATGCTATATGTCATCTGTTCGAGGAAATGCGATATGAAATAAATGCGATTGAAATTGATCGATGTAAAAATGTCGGCCTAACTAGTACAATGAAAGGTTATGTTTCCTTCGCACCAAGACAGAGTAAATATAATGAGAATTCTGGATGGACTAATGATTCAGAAGAAGGGGTAATAACTGATAACAATAGAAATTTTGACATCACTATACCTCTATCAATGATTTTCGGTTTTGCTCAAGACTATCAAAAAATTATTGTGAATGCTGAACATTACTTATTCTAAAGTAGTAAAAATTGTAGCCATTTCGATCATTGTAAGATTAGCAATGTAAAACTTTTTCTTAACTCGCAGAATTATCCATACAATAATCTTAATCTTGATATTGATAATAATTAATTTGCAATGTTGTATGATATATATGCACAATTTCAAAGTGCTTATTATCATGAAAATATGAATCCTCTTTTAACCCATTAACGCGCAAAATCGTATTTTTGTGCACGCAATTTCAAGCGCGCAATTTATACAGAAAAAGATGGGACCTTTCCCCCAAAATCCTCCTTAGGAGGTTTTCGAGGGTGCTCTTTCAGAATCCGGTATCAGTTTTGCGTTAAATTGTCAACAACCTTATTAAATTTGCGTTGTAATAAAAAAAATATCAATTTTTTCAGGTTTTTTTTTGTTTTTTCTTGATTATTTTCCTGTTCCGACATTGAAACCAACTTTCTATGAACAGAAATCGCGGTCCCGATGTTTGAGCTTTCAGAAACCGTCCGGGGAAATTTTTTTTTCTGGCACCGTTTTTCCAAAATGGCGGTTTTTGATGATAGTGTTATACGAAAGTTTATAATTTTTTTACTCAATAAGTATCAACTTTACAAAAAAAGTTAATACTACAAAAAATACTCCAAATTACTCGAAGAATACGTGTGAATTTTTTCAGAGCTGTTTGGAATATTTTTGAATTTTTTGATTTTGGCCATATTTTGAAAATTAAAGAATTTGCCGCAAAGTTCTGAAAAAATTCCGATGAATATTTTGGCTAATTCTAAGCATATTTTGTAGAATAACATTTTTCTGTTTACTTCTTTATTTTCAAGTAAGAAAATCCCGAAGTTTTACCCATAGAATGTTCGACATCATTCTTTTCCAAAATTATTGATGGTTTCATAACATCAAGTAAAAGAATATCAATCTGCCTTTCTTCAAATGAATAAATAATACTAGTAAAGTGCAGAAAAATCTTAGTAAGTCGTATTTATTATTAGGCTTTTGTTGCAATTTAGGTTGTAGAGAGACAAGTACGTTGATGCGCTAGGACTAATATTATTGGACTGACAGAAAGTGCCCATTATTATATTTTTTCTTTTGATCAATTAGAAAGGTATAACTGAAGAAAATTACAATGCCCAAAACGAAAAGAGGTAACGAAAAAAAGAGACGTCGCCCACCTGAAGTAGAGATTACAGAATGTGAAGGATATTACGATGTCTCTGTGATACCAGACAATGATGATTCTGGAGAATCTGACGATTCTGCTGAGTCGCATAGCGATTCTGAAGGTGATGATGAGGACGACTCTGAGGAAACAATAGGGCTTGGCTCTTTGAAAATCTTTAGAACAGTTATAGAATCTTACACCAATTCTCAAACAAAGTTAGAGAAAAATCACATTTACAACTGGGTTGAAGGCGAAATTGAGTACAATGACAGTTTAGAAAATGAAATATTACTAAAAGAGTGTGATCGCAATATTTTATATTTTTTATACATTTATTTATTATTTCTTTCTGTCATCTCTTCCGAATTCTTATAAGTTGGATAAGTCTTAATTCTACATTGATATAGAAAAAGAAAGAAAAAATTCATGTATTTATTTAAACTCTTTCTATACGTATACTTTAACAAATAATAAATGATCCATAAAGTAATAAATTATAATACTCGAATCAAATCGGTAAGAAATTCGAATGCAGGCTGCTGCGTGGGACGTCGGTAAAACATATACACTGCGACGTTGTACGTCGCAGCCGAGCAAATCGCGTGTTGCTGTTTGCGCGGCAACCGCACTCGATGCGAGGAAGAAAAGGCGATCGGTTTCAGTGAGGCCCGCGTTTTCTCGGAAGCGAGCTACGTCCCGGGAATTCGTGGAATTCGCTGGCCGACGTACCCAAGGGGGGAGCTCGCCGGTTCGAGCTGGCGCGAAACGAGCAGCCAATTAGCACGTCTCGCGCCTCGCGCAGCCAATCGGGCTACGTTATCAGCCGGGCCCGACGGCCGACGGCGAGACGCCGAGCGCGCGCGGCAGAGCGGCTCGGCAGTTCCTTTCCGAGCCTTGTCGATAACACTTCGACGTGACGAGAGCGCACGAGAGGGAGTTACAAAAAGAGTGAGAGTGAGAGAGAGCAGCAGCGCCACGACCTGGACCATCGCCCCGAGGAAGAGATTCCTCCCCGGAGACGACCGTCCAGCCGTTCAGCCAGAGGAAGGAAGCCGGAACGGGAGCCAGGTCTTCATTCCCCGGTCTGCAGAGAGAGAGAGAGAGAGAGAGAGAGAGAGAGAGAGAGAGAGAGAGAGAGAGAGGA
>QLYP01000821.1:0-42602 GCA_016647725.1 Nasonia giraulti
ATACACACATTCGTAACGCAGTGTCGTCTGCTCTTACCGTAGAACGCGTCGACTGCTACGTATGACGCCTAGTGTTTTCAAGTCGTCTGCTTCAGCGCTAGGGATATTAGCTTCTTACATCTGTCATATTACATAGTATGCGATGCGTATTTCTTTATCATTACAATAATATAACGTATAATTATAAAATCAAAGAATATACATCCGCTATATTCTATGACAGTGAGAATACTTTTTTTTAAACAACTGTTTTTCTCACTATACTTCTTGCTTTTTTTATTAAAAAAAATGTGTAATCAAATATCGGTTAATATTTTTGTTTTAATTTATTCGACATCAAAGAGATTTTAATATTCATGTGTTGTATGCATCACTACCTTCGAATACATATAACGTTTATTATAAAAAGTAAGCTCTGTATTTTTAACATAAAATTGTTTTACATTTCAGCGTTAGAAAATTTGTTAGCCGACATAACCTCTGATGAAGATGATTATAATATTACAGAATACACATCAAGTGAATATGTTGAACCTACGTCATCGGATGAAGATGAGGAGGAGGAGGAGGAGGTGGAGGAGGAAGAAAGAGAGGCAAGTGAGACGGAAGAGGAGGATGCAGCGCAAGCGCTGCATGCTGTAGCCGACGTACAGTTTGTATCGGCTGAAATGGTGGGGGTGAGCGCTGCCGATGCACACGGAGAGGAGTTGCGGGCGGAGGAGAGCGATGCCGTAAGGAGAGAAGCAGCAGCAGCAGCGGTGCGTCTTTAGGTGAATAAGGCGATGGAGGAGGAGGAGGAGGATGAAGCAGTAGAGAGAGCGCAGAATGAGCACGATGCTAGAGCGGAAGAGGCTGAAGATGTACCTGCCAATAGGGATTCTCAGCGTATGGTTAATGTTGACCACCTTCTTGCCACATGTATAGAGCCAACAGCTGCTGCTAATAATATTCTACAGCGCTTGATGGAACAAGCAGCTGATGAAAGCGAGAATATTATTGAGTATGCGGAGCATCAATGCGTTAAAAGACGGCAACAAATTCTCGACTTTTTGGCCCGACCAGTAGAACCCGAAGAAATGCGGTACACAAGAAGAAGCGCTGGAGGATTGGTCACCGAGCATTTTTTTAACCAGGGAAATCCAAGAGATCGCCAAATTAATGAACGTGAGTATTATGCTGTATTTAAATATACATTTTTCTTGAAATAAATTCTTATTTTTAAATATTATTTAAGTTATTCGACGTGGTCTCGAAGGATTTGCAAAGTACCCCAGGGCTTTGAAACAAGATATCATGCGTATCATGTATGTTCGAAGAGCACAAGAAATACGTTGGTTTTTCAATGCTTGTAAAGATAAAAATTCCATACTGTTAGACACTGAAAATTTACCTGAAGTGTTTAATCGTCTGGGACAGAGTTTCTCAGGACCACCAGAAGAATAATTTAAAAATAAGAAAGTGTAAAATAGGGTATTCAAATATTTTGTATTCAATAAATTTTTTCAGAACATAATCACTCTGACGATTCATCTTGTTCTTCTTCTACAACCATTTTTCCCTTATCTACATAATCTTCGAACACCAATACTTCTGTAGAATCGCAGGATTACGAGGCCGATGAAAGTGATTTTTCTATTCAAGTTGGTAGAGGACAAAGAAGAGGAATAGAAAATTCAAACAGCAATAATGATGATTTGTCTGACTATGAGCAAGAGGATAATCAGCCCAGTGAGGAGAATGAGGAGGCGGAGGAGGAGGAGATCTGCGATGAGGATGAGGAGAGAAGCGAAACAGACGATAATATGGATTATCAAGGAGTCGATGAGGAAAGAGAGGATGAGGATATCCAGCCTCCTGGTAATCGTTTTGATATTTTCCAACAAAATTCGCATTATATATCTAAGTATAAAATAGAAGGTAGACGTATTGTGCTAAAAATAAGATCTCCATCGAAGGATGGATCTAAAAATCCGATAGTTTGGTTGGAGTTAGTTATTCGCGATATTTATTCTTATATAATATCATTATGTAATGAAAACGACATGATTGGCGTCTCCGTTAAAGTTTAAATTTTGCACGAGGCCCGGGTGGGTTATCTTTACGATTAGTAAATAATTTTTTTTACAATGATTTATGGAATTTAATAAGCGGATTAGCTCACGGTAATGAGGATTTTCAAATAGATGAGAGCTTTATTCTAACATTAACACTTGTTAATATACCTAATGGTGGCCGAGGTGGAAGTAGAAAGAGGATGAGTGTTGATAGCTTATCTCAGAGATCGGTTGTATCTATAAGAAATAACGATAATTTATGCTTGCCAAGAGCTTTAATTGTCGGGGAGGCTTATATGATGTATAAAAAATTCTTTTCAAACGAAGCTATTGATACTTGGAATATTGTCAGAGATAGCAGACGTGGTATGCAAAAAGAGCGCGCAAATCTCCTTACTATTAATGCAAACGTCGTAATTCCTGCAAACGGGTGCGGTATACGAGAAATAGAGATGTATCAGCGGTATTATGTTGAAAAAATATCGCTATTGTAATATACGATAGTTTATCTTTTGGAAGTGGAGAACCGCCCTTTTACGATGGAAGACCTCTGTTAAATTCAAATTCTTTTGACGTTATAAATCTTTTGTACGACGCGCGAAGGCGTCATTTCGATACAATATTAAATTTAACCGGTGCTGCACGCAATCGTTTTTTCTGCGAACATTGTAATAAAAGCTATAGATACGTAGATGAGCATAGATGCACAGCCAAATGTGACAGGTTTTTTTGTGCGGCAACGTGTAATTCTAATATAGATATTATAAAGTGTGCAGAATGTAACCGAGAATTTTACGGACAAATATGTTTCGACCGTCACAAAATAGATGGGTCATACAAAAAAAAAATAAAAGAATATGCGATGTAGTAAAAGTTTGTAATATGTGTTGCAAACGAATTAATATCTACAAGTCAAAGCATGAGTGTGGAATCAATTGGTGCAACTTATGTCGCGAAAAACATGATGTAAATCAGCTCTGTTATATTCAGCCCATTGGACGTAATGTTAACGCACAGATTAATTGTAAATCTCCAAAGAAAAACTTATTTATTTTTTATGACTTTGAGACGCGTCAAGATTCTGCTTACCGTGAACATACAGAGATAAAAATACACATTCCAAATCTATGTGTTGTACAACAGGTTTGCGATGATTGCATGGATGATGAAAATATAAATATAATATGTCATACGTGTGGTGTAAGAGAGCATATATTTCGCGATGATCCAGTTAAACAATTAATAGGTTTGACAGTACGCGAGAAAACTACCTTCGATCAAATAATTTGTATTGCTCATAACTCTCGTGGGTTTGATGCGCAATTTATTTTGAGAGAAATCGTTGAAAATACCTCAATAGTACCGAACGTAATATTGAATGGACAAAATATAATTATGCTTCAATGCGGGCGAACAAAATTTATTGATAGCTTAAACTATTTTCGCATGAAATTAAGTGCTTTACCACAAACCTTTTCTCTACCGCCAGCTAGCAAAAAAGGATATTTTCCTCATCTATTCAATACTTTAGATAATCAAAATTATGTTGGGGCTTTACCCGAAGCATCGTTCTATGCGCCTAATGCCATGTCGACGTCTGAGAGGGAAAAGATTATTGTATGGTATGAGGAGAACCGAAATACTTATGATTTTGATTTTCAACGTGAAATACTCGATTATTGCCGTATAGATGTAGACATTTTAAGACTTGCATGCATGGCTTTTCGGAAAATTTTCATTAAGTGCGGGAATACTTGTCCGTTTACAGAGGCAACGACCATAGCTTCTGCATGCTCCATTGTGTATAGAAAAAATTTCTTACGCGAAAAAACTATCGGTATCATTCCAGCTGGTGGATATCGACGCGCTGATAATCATTCGCAAAAGTCAATACAGTGGCTGTTACAGTGTGAACGTGAGATTGGTCGGGAAATCATACAGGCGGGTAGAGCACGTGAATTTATGCTTCCAGAAGGGTTTCGTGTAGATGGCTATTTACCTCCGGAAAATGACAATGCAGATAAAGGTATTGTCTTTGAATATCAAGGCTGTTACACACACGGTTGCCCTATTTTCTTTAATAAACGACGAGATAAAATAATGTCATACGGCAGAACTATGGATGAGTCGTACGAGAATACTTTTCGGAAAATTCAAAAAATAAAAGCCCTGGGTTACGAAGTTCGAGAGATATGGGAATGTACTTTTGATCGGATAAAAGCAGAGAATCGCGAAATCTATGAATATGTAACACAGCATCCTCTTATGAGTCGTATAACGTTGAATCCGCGCGATACTTTTTTTGGAGGTAGAACGGAGAATATAGTTACTGAGTACACGATCGGAAATAACGAAAAAATTTAATATACAGATATATGCTCTCTTTATCTGTACGTGTGTAAAAGAGGTCGATTTCCCGTGGGACATCCGCGAATTTTAATTGGTGAAGACTGCAACGAATTAACGCAGGGGAATAACAATAATCTCAACAATATTGAAGGATTAGTTAAATGTAGTATCTTACAACCGCGCGACCTGCACATTCCACTCTTACCAATTAAAATGCACGGACGTCTTCTTTTTGCTCTTTGCCGCTCATGCTGCGAAGAAATGCAGCAGTGTGACTGCAATCACGAAGACCCAAAAATGCGTGAATTCACGGGCACCTGGGTTGCTGATGAGTTGCGTAAAGCTGTTGAACACGGTTACAGTATTACGAAAATTTATATTATTTGGCAATATGAGATGACACAATATAATCAAATTGATGATAGCGAAGTTCTTTTTGCTGAATACGTAAATACTTTCTTAAAAATCAAGCAAGAGGCTAGCGGATGGCCCTCATGGTGTACTGATGAAGCAACTAAATTACAATACATTGAACAGTATAGACTCGATGAGGGTATAACTTTGGATAAAAATAATATCGAAAAAAATTCAGGGTTACGAGCTGTTGCTAAGCTCTGCTTAAATTCGTTTTGGGGTAAGTTTGGACAACGGAGTAATTTGAAACAAACTGAAGTTGTAAAATCACGTGAATCTCTTTTAAAACTTCTTACTTGTCCGGAAAGAGATGTTAATGATATATTAGCAATTAATGATGAGATACTGTACGTGAATTGGCAATACAAGGATGAGGCTGTCACTCCTGCCCCGCATACGAGTGTCGTGATTGCGGCTTACACCACTGCTCAAGCACGTTTAGAACTATATAATTACTTGAGAAGGTTGGGTGATCGTGTTCTTTATTATGACGCAGCTTCTTGTATATTTGTTTTGCATGACGATGCTTCGGACGAGTATAAACCTTTTATTGGCTCTAAACTAGGTGATATGACAGATGAACTTTGTGGTTATGGTGAAAATACGTATATAAGTAATTTTGTTTCGGGAGGACCAAAGTTTTACGCTTACACAGCTGTAACACCCAATAAAGATGGTAAAATTGAATGTTGTAAAGTAAAATGTATCTCATTAAACTTCTCAAACGGTGTAAAAATTAATTTTGATAGCATTAAGAATTTGATTAACAATGCCTTTGCAAAAGAAGATCACGAATCCGAAAAAATGAATGATGAATGTAGTAAAATGCGCTTAAAATTCAAGGCTATCAGAAGAACTAAAATGCATGAAGTTGTAACGCGTGAAGAATCGAAAACATGTTGTGTTGTATTGAAAAAACGGCGATACCTTACGTCACGTCAGTCTCTACCGTTTGGATATAAGAATATTTTAACTTTTTGGATGTATTTATTGTCAATAAAATAAACATCAATTTTTATATAATTTCCTTATTTTTCCATTTAAAAGATCCCTAACACATTTTTATATCCTCAGTATAGCTTCTGTCATCGAAGAGAACGCTTCTTATGGAAATTTAGCTCATTTTAACGCATAAATAATTGTTATTTAGCTTGTTGGACACGAATATCAGCTTAAACAGCAGTAATAACAGCTTGTGATTCAGCACACGTAAAATTAGCTTATTTTTACGTGTGCCGCGCTGCGCCGCCGCCGCCACCGACCGTCCGCGTGCCATAAGCTTATTTTAAGGAAAATCTCTCTCATGTGTGTGTGTATGAGTACTCGGCAAAATGGATATGCGATTCAAACATCCGTTTACGTGTATCGTTAGCGGACCCAAGGGATGTGGTAAAACAGTTTTTGTCAAAAGGTTTCTTCGACATCTTCCACTCATGTGTAGTGTAACTTTTGATCGGATATTACTCTATTATGCCGAGTGGCAGTCTACGTATGAGACAGACTTTGTTCCAGGAGGCATAAGTAGGGAGAGTAGAAAAAAAATTGTTGAATTTCACGAGGGATTATCTCAGCCTTCAGATTATTCTCAAGACAATGAAAAGAAAAAATTATTAATTATCGATGATTTAATGAAAGAATCTTCGAATAACATTATTCTCGATTTATTTACCAAGGGAAGTCATCATAAGAATTTAAGTGTGATTTTTATTACACAAAATCTTTTTCACAAAGGAGGTGGTCAACGCGATATCTCATTAAATGCAAATTACCTCGTTATTTTTAAAAATCCACGTGATCGTTTGCAAATACAATATCTAGCGCGTCAAGTCTATCCCGAAGACCCAAAATTTTTACAAGAAGCGTATCTCAATAGTACGTCAACTTCTCATGGCTATCTTTTGTTGGATTTGAAACAGTCGACCGAGGATGAATTTCGTTTCTGTACTTCTGTTTTTCCCGATGATAAATTAAGTTACGCATATGTACCGAAGAAGAATAAGAAATTCCGATAAAAGTAGAGGATTCTATGATTAAATCTTCAGTCTGATTGAAACAATGGCCGGGAGAGGAGCGTCTGCGAGAACCGATAGTCGTAGACAGCGTAGAAGACAGCGTGGAGGTGGTTTTGGTGGTGGTGCTGCTGCTGCTACTGAAGCAGAAGAAGAAGAAGAAGATACGAGGTGTGAATGCCTACCAAAGCATTTTACAAAAAAGTGTGTTGCAGTATTGAAAGCTCTTTGTCATTCAGATAGTCAACAGCGCTTAGCACTGTTACGTGTAGCTGATAAAAAACTCATTAAAAGCATATGCGAGTGCGTGTTAAATGTATTGCGCGGAGTCGTTAAAATAAAAAACTCACACAAGTCAAAGTTAAAAAAACATAAAAGTGTCTTGAGAAAATTATTAAATAAATCCAGTAGTAATAACAGTGAAAAAGAGTGGAAAAAAAAGAAACGCGTCCTTATTCAAAACGGTGGTGCCTTTTTACCAATGTTACTTGCACCAATTATAGGTGCACTTGTGTCAAAAATATTTGGAGTCTCTGGAAATTAAAATATGGAGCACGCTCGTAAAATGGTCATTGTACCAGAGGAAACATACGAGAGAGTAACGAAGCAACAGCATCAACAACAACAACAACAACATATATTAGAAGAGTCGAGTAATGCTTTAGAGCCAACGATACAGACAAAGGGTGATAATTTAAGTCGTCTCGATGCTGAGATGCACGATATACTTTTTTCAAAACGTATCACCGATGAACGTGAAAAATGTCAAAAATATTTACAAATTTTAAGAAGATATCTTCATTTTAAAAATTTGGAACGTCAGGAACTTTTATCAGATGCAAATATACTTGATGTAGAGCATGAAAATAAAGATATATCGAGTCCATTGTCCGATGAAGCGATACTTGCAAGCATTTCCAAGGGTTATGTGAGAAAAGCACGTTTATTGCTTCAACATTGGAAATCAGCATCGCATCGTATTAAATGGGATAATTCAGGTACAGTTAGCATTGATGATAAAGCTATACCACACTCAAATATTATAGATTTACTAGAACACGTGGTACGGAGTAGACCTGTTGAAGAACCTGTAGGAAGATTTCAATTATTTAATTTTATAGCAACAACTGACACTCCACCCAAATTAATAAGTAATCCAGAGGTGATAAAAATTAGTGAAAGTTTGAAACGTGCATTAAACAAAATTCCTTCAACCAAGAGAAATAATTCCGAGGGCGTTCAGACTTTGGAACAAGGTACTAGATTCGCAGCCGCACAACGCTATAGTGCACGTTTGAATAAGAAAAAATCCATACCGCAAAAAGCAGACAACAAGTGTCTGGCTTATAAAATTTAACATGTCTTATGAAAATCAATACTTTGACACTAGACACGAGACTGGATACGCTGGTGCACGTAATCTGTTACGAGTCAATGGTAAAAATAAGAGGAAGAAAAGCGATGTTAATGAGTGGTTAAGTAATCAAGATACATACACACTACACAAACCTATTAGACGAAAATTTCCTAGATTGATGTACAATGTCACTAATGTGGATGATTGTTGGGAAATGGATTTGTGTGACATGCAATCTCTCAAAACATATAACGATAATTTTTCGTATTTACTTGTAGTCATAGATGTTCTCAGTAAATATGCTTGGGTCGAGCCTTTACGTGACAAAAGTACAAAAAGTGTTGTAGCTGCTTTCGACAAAATCTTAAAAAGAGCCGATGGGCGACGCCCAATTCTTATACAAACTGATCGAGGCAAAGAGTTTGTCGGATCAGATTTTCAAAATTATATAAAACAACACAAGATTAATTTTCGAGTAGCACGTAATCCCGATGTTAAAGCAGCCGTCGTCGAGCGTCTAAATCGCACGATCAAAGAACGTATGTTCAGATATTTTACTCACAAAAATACTCATAGGTATATCGATGTTATTGAAAATATCGTTTACGCGTATAATCACACTATGCATAGTGATACTAAAATGGTTCCGGCAGTTGTAAATATTCGTAATGCAGTTGTGGCAAGAAAAAATTTAGAAAAAAGAGCTCTTAGTCAGAGAAAAAAGTCTAGAGCACATATATACAGCGTGGGTGATCATGTTCGCATCAGTCGGTTGAAAGGCACCTTCGATAAAGGTTACGAAAAGAATTACCCGTGTCTCACGTCGTCAAAATCTCTTCACCTATGAATTGACTCATTTAGAAGGTGAAATAATCGACGGATTTTTTTTATCCCAAAGAACTAGTTCGAGTTGGCGATGATCGTTTGTCAAAAAATAAGGAATTCAAAGTGGAATGTGTGATCAAGAGTAGGGGACGTGGTGTTAAAAAACAAGTTTTTGTAAAGTGGCTTGGCTATCCTGATAAATTTAATTCGTGGATTAAAGCAAGCGAAATCGTTACACTTTAAACATGGCTGAGGACGAATTTTATTTGGTATTACCGAGTAACAGTAGTATGAAATATTTTTCTGAAAATACATCTTGCTTCACCACGCACTTATCGCACGAAGTACGTCTGCATAGTAAGTGGAGTGTTGCTCTCACGGAAATCAGCATACCATGCACGATGATGCATATTCAGAAACACGAATGTAATATAAAGTTTGTTAACGCACGTAGAATAGCAGTTGCAAGAAAGAGAGACATATCTGAATATTTACCGGATTGGACAAACGACAAACACAACGATGCCATATTTCCACCAGGTGTTTACGAGAATCTCAACAATCTCACAGAAGCTATAAACAATATACCTGAATCTCACTTACGTATTGAACAGGCAAAGAAAAAAAGTGGTTATTACAATTTACATAAAAAGTGTAAATGTAAGGAAACTCATTTTTTCAGCTTGAGCGAAAAGGTCAAACGAATATTTGGCTTTGAGAATGACAAATATAGAAATCAGGAATTTATACCCATGATTCCATCTGTAGAGTAGAAAAAAATGCAACATTGGTAGGAAACAGACCTGGTTGTTTGGCAAGAGCGATAGCTGATCAATTTTTCGTTTACTCAGATATTTGTATTCCGTACACAGTCGGTGACGTTCAAGCATCCCTTTTGCGCATAGTAACACTCGATAATTCAAAATATAAATTTGGTGCGAGAGTGGTCAAACAATTTGCACCGGGAATTTATCTACCTTTGTTAAATAACACATTACAGAATATAATAATAGATATAAGAGATGAAAATGGGAATCATATACCATTCGAGTACGGGACGTTGTCCGTAACACTACATTTCAAGCGCATTCTCTGAGAAAAAAATGGCTTACTACGCAGAATACTATGCCGATCAAATCGGTGGTGGTGGTGATGGTGGAGGAGGAGTATGTCGAGTGTTTGCAGGTTCAACTTATCAGCGAGGTCATGGTGGAATCGGCAGCTTTTTGATTATCTCGATCTTGCACACAATGTTAAGCATTCGTATGCAGATAGAGCCAAATGTTGAAATAACAGAAGCAGCTAAAGCTACAGAGTATCCGAAGGTAGCAGCAATAAATAACACGTTACATTCGCTATTCAACCAAATAGATGTTTTCTTTAATCAAAAATTGGTTTCACCGCCAAACAATGCTTATCCTTACCGAGCTTACATCGAAACACTGTTAAATTATTCAAAGAGTAGTATGGAATCACATCTCACGAGTGGACTCTGGTATGCGGATATCCCTGGAAAATGGGCAGCGCCCCCAAATACCAAGCGTACTGATGTAAATACAAATATTGGTCAGTGTAACCGTCAGTATTTTACCCAGAATGGTAAAACTGTCGATTTACTCGGTCATTTGCATTGCGATGTTTTTAATCAAAATAAATTTCTGTTAAATGGTGGTGAACTGCGATTACGATTGGTTAGGAGTAAGGATGCTTTTTGTTTGATGGATTTTACAGATGATGATAAATTTACTATACGCATTAAGGAAGCTTCACTGATTGTGCGTCGAGTTAAAATAAGTCCAGGTGTTATACTAGCTCATGCTAATGCACTTACAAAAGCCACTGCTAAATACCCAATCAATCGTGTGGAGGTGAAGGCATTTACAATGCATAGAGGTATTCTTGGCGATATACTGGACAACGATATTCTCGGTCAAATACCCAAAAGAATAATCATTAGATTTGTGGATAACAAGGCATTCAATGGAAATAGAAAGTTTAATCCATTTAATTTCCAACATTTTAATATAAACTATATTTCTCTTCATGTGGATGGTGTCTAGATTCCCAGCAAACCATTGCAGCCTCGATTTACGGGTGAAAGTCGTTTCATACATTATATTCTGGGACTGGAATTCATTTTCTAAACGAAGCATTAATTATCTCACGAACGGAGTACGACGAAGGGTATACATTATTTGCTTTTGATCTAACGCCTGATTTATCAGCAAATTCAGTTTCTCATTGGAATTTAATCAAGCACGGTAGTGTTCGTTTAGAGGTAAAATTTGAAAGAGCACTTGAATCTACAATCAATTGTATAATTTACGCCGAATACGACAATGTCTTGGAAATAGATTCAAGTAGGCAAATAATAACGGATTTTAATGCATAATACCGTTAAAGCGATGGAAAAGTAAGAGGAGAAGATGGAGAAGGAGAAGAGGGATGAGGAAAAAAGCAACAGCAGCGCCTCTATGCTATAGATGAGCAAAAAAGCTAAACGTCATACTCTCAGTGACGTTTGAGAAGTGAGCGAGTTTGGATCGACTGTGTCAATTTTTTATAGTATCATGGATTACGTTATCAATATTCAGGGTTTGAGAGACCGTAACAACAAGTTTACACCTAAAGAAATTGGTGTACTTGGTTTAGAGCACAGAATCGTCCAACATTGGATAGTTAAGGAACCCCATAGATTTGAAGAACTTGCAACTGGTCTTAAAAGAACTAACGACTACATCTCTAATCATTTTCATGGAATTCGTTGGCATGAAGGTGACATCACCATTGAACAACTACAGTATCATTTACAACAAAGAGCCAAAGTGGCTATACGTATTTTTACACGCGGTCATGACAATTGGAGATTCCTGGAGACTGTAATGTATCGAGAAGTTGTGAACGTTGAAAAAATGTATGCCCCGAATTTTGACGAATTGAAAATAAATTATTTAGGTAACTTCATGTGTTTAAATCATGGCATTCAAGGTATAAACTCCAGTCGCGATTGTGCTCTCAATCATGCATATGTGTTACGAAAGTGGTTACACTCTATAGCTGAAGGTATAACACAAGATTCTGCACAGAAATTGAGTGATGCATTGTACTGCAAACTAAACTCGCGGGTACGTACAGCTACTTCATCGTCTATTTACGCGACACACGAGGAGAACGTAGTCGATCATTGCTGAAATAATAATAATAATAGAATGAATACACAAGAATTACTAAACGCTCTTGACCCGTTAACCGTCAAGACAGTTGGCGTGTATGCTGCGGATAGAATTCCAAACGTTTTGGAATACCCTGCGGCCATCATAGCTAATACAGATGATCACACGAAGAAAGGAACACATTGGATTGCTATCTACATAGACTCAAACGGTTATGGAACATACTTTGACAGTTACGGACTACCACCAATGTCCCAACATCATCTTAAACGACTCAAAAGAAATTGCAAGCGGTATCAGTGGAATAAAAAAATGTTGCAAACTTTTGATTCACAGGTGTGTGGCCAGTATTATGTTATGTTCCTTTACCATATGGTTAGGCTACCTAACTTACGCGCGTTTTGTCATAAGTTCTCGCGAGATTCACGAAAAAATGATGCCGTAGTTGTATCGTTCTATAAAAAGCTGTTACGAAATAATAATCATCGTGTACGCTCGAAAGATGTTAGGAGGTTTGGAAGTGATGCCTCGCGCGGCTCAGGATTTTGTAATCAAACATGTACTTCGAGAATGTATGTAAAGTAATAATAATAATAATTGTCAGATATCATGTAGTAAAAAATATGAATAAAGTGTAATCTTTCATAATATAAAAAATGTTTTCATTTATAGAGCCTTACTCATTCCTTTAATTCCACACTGTAGTACTATGATATATTTTTTCCTGTTGCATCACACCTCGCTGTATAGTTCTAAGTACATATACATCGGCATTTATTAACGGTTATAATACTAACATCCGGTGATATTTACTGTTTAGTTTTATATTCCATTTCAATCTTTATCTGTAAGGGAAAGAGAAGCTGATAAAACTGACGGTTGTAGTAGTAGTAGAGTAAACATCCTGTTCTTAAAAACTCGGAGAAATGTAACCGTAACCTTTGACGGTTAACGAATATGATACTTCCTTTGTGAAGTTCTGAGAATACACGCGCAGAAAATCTCTCCCCACTGCATTCGATCATGTTACTTTGAGATAGTGGGGGGTAAAATGTATAAAAGAGCTTGAAGAGTGAGGAGCTCCATCAGTTCTTTCGTGAAAGTTTGAGAGATCGTTTGCTAAGTGTAACTCTGTATATTGTACCTCTTGTTTTTCGTACCATGTCCCAATCAAGTGTCAGTGCTCCATCTCGTGTGCAGAACGTTCTGCCAAATATGCTGCTCTCCACGTCCTACGCCATTAATAAGTCAAACTCGAAACGCGTTACTCTTGGCTTAGAAAGTTACCAGGGAAGCTATCGACCAGTGGTGAAACTCTCAACGTCTACAACATGTTTTAAATCCGTCAAATTTGATGCATCTGGCTGGAAGGTCTTCAAGAATTACTTTGATCTTATAAATTGCTATTTCCAAGATGCGTACAGATTCCAAAGTGAATACGCTCCACCAACGAAGGTGTACATGGAGAATCATGATCTGATGTTTACTTCTTCATACAATACCAAATCCATATTGATAGAAGAAAGACCTGTCGGAACATCCATCTTTCCAAAACTTTTGATTGACGAAGAAAACGATGATGTACTGCATACAGTTAGTGCTTCCCATTTCAATGACTACACTGGTGGTGGTGGTGGTGGTGGTGCTTCTGCTGCCGCTACTGTTACTGATGGTGAGAATCTACGTCATTAACCACCACGAGCAAAGAAACAAAAAACAGCTTATCATCAACCATCGATATGCATGCAGCAAGTCACTTTTGACGGGTTAAAAATTGTCTCACAGTGTATTGACGAACGTATGAGTAAACTTGAAGAGTGTGTTGATAAAGTGAATGAAATTATTTCTCATATTAAGAAGTTTATAATTGACTGTATTAAAAACGATGGTATTGAGAAAGACCCTAATTCTATACTAAAGACGTATGAGATGTTTCAACAATATTATACTTTATACACTGAAAATATTAAAATTATAATTCACGACAAGTTTAAAGACTCTATTGAGGAAATAATTTTAAATATAATCTTATGTGAAATAGCTGCTTTTCAATTGTTTGATATATATAAAGACATTTATACTGCCATAATTAAAGTATAAATATACATGCTATTTTTTGTCATTACGCTTTGTACATATCTTCCTATCTTGTAATAAACCAGAAAATATTAAAATATTCACTTTTTGTGACATCTTCTAAACCTCCCACCCTACTGCCACTCCTTACGACTCTCTATAAATATCAACTGTGCATGAGTATATTCTCATTGCTTCGCGTACACTTGACGAGTCATAATCGTAATATAGACAAACACAATATGGAGAAGAAGAAGAAAGAAGGTTCAGGTCGAGAGGAAGTGAAATATAAACCGGCTTCTGGATTCCAAAAGTATCTACCTCAATATTCTTCCAATACTGGATCATTCCCGAAAAAAGAAGGGTACAGGAGTTATTGTCCTGACAAGGAAGCAAATAAAGATTCCAAATATCAAGGACACAACAACACTGATCGGGGATAGCAACAATAAAGTCTTATTCTAAAACTTTTATTTATTAATTAAAATCGGTCCTTTTTAGGACCACAATATTTCTATAAACGTACTACAAACTCATCATACATAAAAAATCTCATTATCCTATGACGTCATAAAAGGTGTACATGACGTCAGTAACAATCCATATTTATCTTAATTGTTTACAAGATAAATGCTTAAGACTTTGGCGATACCTTATCTATATTACCTTTTTTCATAATAAAAAAAAGCATCATCATGGATTATTATTGCGGTAAAGATAGCTTCTTTGTTTATGTAAACATGATATCTTAATTACACATGTATAAACAAGATATCCTTATCTTAATTAACTGTTTATAAACATGATACCTTATCTTATCTTTATTACTTGTAAAGTACCGTCATTGTTTATTATTGTGGTAAAGATATCTTCTTTGTTTATGTAAACATGATATCTTTATCTTAATTACACGTGTATAAACATGATACCCTTATCTTAATTACCTGTTTAGAAACATGACACCTTATCTTTATGACTTGTTTACATGATAAGATAAAGATGCGCCAGTGATGACGTCATTTATTATGTCTCCCCATACCGGCTTACTTACTACTACTGTTACATATTCACTAAAAAAGAAGTACGGTATACCGTATACCAGGCAAAGGTTGCAAACGCTGCTCGAAGAATCTGTATTTTGGCTGTTTTAGCAATTTAGATAGATGTACAAGTTTTTGAAGAGTATTTGTTTTACCATAATTTGATGATCCACAAAAAAACTACTCGAATATTGTCATGCAGTATTTCCACGTGACGTTTTCGCACTTTCTTCTGCTCTACTAGAGTACCGAAGTTTGACACTGGTAGCCTGATCTTGTGCGATTTAAAATCCACCTAGACGCTTCCTAAATTTAAAAACAACTATTACTAAAGTATAAAAACCCACGCTAATAAGCTTTTGAAGTTAGTCGAGAGTTGTTCTCTCGTGCATCATGATCTTGCATAAGCAGTAACGACGTAAAGGTCGTGGTTTAGTGAATTTACTTATCAACAAACATTTCAGTACTGCAGACCCGATACTAAACTAGCAAAACGATTCGCACGTGGAGATCCTATTTTAGCCGCAAAAGTCTGGCATCGATTCCAGGCATCAGACACGGGGTTCAGTGAAAAAGCAGCTCTTACCGTAGCAAGTGTCACAAAGATAAAATTCAAGTTTGGTATGAGCCTAAAACGACAAGAGACGTAAAAAAAAGTTATCTATTTCACTGGCTGAAGTGATCAAAGCTGCTTCCACCTCTGCTATTCCAAGCAAAGACTCTTGCGAAGTCATTCTTAGCGCACTCAAGGTTGATCGCTAAGCTGGAAGGCTGGTAGCAAGAAAAGTGTACGTGTTCCACGTGTGCTTACTAGCCAATCAGAAATTGGCAATTATCAATCTTGATGATGAAAGTTGACCTGGCATGCATTAGGTAACCCATTGAAAACGAGGCAATAATGTAGTATATCCTGATAGTTTTGGCAATTTTTAATCATCTTAGGATCTCATTAAGTACTTGAATGTGGATGGAGTCAAGTAAAATCAAGAGAATTATCTAGACTACAATAGCTATAACTGTGGCAATCTTTGTCTAAAATTTCTTTTGAATGATATATAAGTATTAGTTATGCTTCAGCTTCAGTCAGTAGTGTTTGAGTATAAAGTCATAAAAGATTCACTAACACTGAGCTTGTTTAGAACTTCATCTGTACTAGAACCTTAATATCTTCCACCGCTTGAACTTTTACCAAGCAAAAACTACGTTCTTGTTTTACAAGTCGCGTATTGTTCAAATATTGATCACTGTGATGGACGGATGGTGGGCTTTCCTCTAAGAGCAAGGGGACGGGTGACGAAAGACACACTAAGTCCCTTGTAACTGGTTGTGTATTTGTTCTAATCAAGAGAGAGAGAGAGAGAAAGAGTTCCGCTCGCTTGTGTGGTCGCCGGTGATCTGCCGTTATGGCGGCGTCCTCGACCCCCCGAAAAAAACAGGACTATCCACACCTAAGCGTGCGCGTACGTGAGCACTCAACCGTGTGTGCGTGTGTGTGTGTAACTGTTTGTGTTGTAGGTCGCGGATTTGTGTGTATAAGCAGCCGCTTCTGCTGTACAATAATATGCGGAGCTCTCTTTTTTATATAATAAAAGAATGATATAGTGCAATAATGCTATAAAAATTATAAATCATTTACATAATATAAAACCTTACGATTACTATGCATATTACAAGAATAGTGCAAACAAAATTTAATAATCTAGCCCCTTATGATTATTATGCATCATATAGAAATGATTTGCGTAGAATGTAATCTTATAATTATTATGCATAGTGCAAGAGTAATACAACAAAATTACATGATATAAACCCTCATAATTACTATGCATCATATGAACGACTACCAGCTGTCGCTTCAGAGTGCTTACAAAACAAAGTTACCTGAAAAATGAAGCATTACTATAGAAGAAGATAAGAAGCGCTATAGAAGAAGAATATAATTGAATAATAAATGACATATTATGGCTTATAAGATATACGCATAACAAACGTTATAAAAAAAAAAATAACTGAAAAATAAATGAAATATTATAACTTATAAGGTATACGCCTAATAAGCGTTATATGGTCCTTCTTGCCGTTTTCCGGCAGCTTGGCTTTTCGGAATATGATTAAGAAAAAATAACTATTATGTGTTTGAACACCCGGCATCGATTCGAACTGCTCGTGTAATTATTGCACCCTTCCGCGCCGCTAAGCCTGTGCCATTTTCTTTTCCATCATCGCTCTTTGCTGATTTATCAGCTCGCGCATAGGCTGGCCCGCATGGTAACGCATAAAATACCAAATCCCGCCGATCGCCGCCGCTGAAACCGCTATCATCGACCATCAAGAATATCCGAAAATGGACGCGAATTGGCTCAAATCTTCAAGCTCGAACGCCGTTGCTTTTCTTTGAGCAGTCTCGCGTGCCTTGCTCGCTATTTTGCGGAGACCTGCACCTGCTCGAAGATTTTCTAGTTCTGAGCCATACAGATCTTTGGCTCGGCTTGCCGCTAAGTCGGCGATTGCCTACTGGACGTCAGCCACCGAGTTAAACGAGATGTTCATACGCGCAATGACCTTCGAAGTATTAAGCTGCACTGTTTCGAAAGTTGTCTCAGGCGGGATACTAGAGATCACGAAGCCGCGAGGCGAGCGTTGGCCGTTAGGGCAGCGCACCCTTCCGTTAGTTCTAATATGCCAGACCCTATAATGCGTGAAGTAACCTGCTCTGCGCGCAGGCACTGTATACAATTATTTTCCGGCGTCCTGGTTGAATACACCCACGTGTTGGCTCTATGCAACTGGAGCCAGAACGTTTCTCGCATCACCTTGAACCTCACGTCACAGCCATTTGGGTTGGTGATCGTCCGGCCCGATGCGACTCTGATTCACACGCGGCGTTATCTCTTATTTCGTGTACCGGTTCGGGATCCATTAGGATGCGTAGATCGCCTAGCCTATGCAACTTCGGTACTCTTTCCGCGGAGATCGGTATAAACGTGCGGTTGCTCTTACTAACAGCAAAATAGCGAAGCTCGGGCCAGATGTACGACGCTATGTCCGTCACGTTTAAAATGCGCTGTGCTGTCAGCATCGGCGACGCTCTAAACAAATTGAACTTTTCAATGTCGAGTAGAGGGATTGACACCTGATATACGAGGTGCCCCTCTAAGAACCATATCAAGATTTTGGACGCGAGCATAACCGGTATTACCGACAATCCTCCGGCGGGAATCGAGAATTTAGCGTTTGTTACTGTATTCTTTACCGTTTCTGTCGCGTTGTCGATTGTCGATTGTGCTCTGGGGCATAATCCGTGGGTGGATTAGGCCTTTTACTACGAACAAGATCGGGTCAGTTACTACCTCCGTGTCCAGCCTAAATTGCGCTATTGCTGCCTTTGCGTTTTGCTGCGCGTTGTGCGCCACATTGCGTTATGGTTTTCGGTTGTGCTGTTGACAAGTATATCGCATGCGACTTTCATCTTTAGCATCCTATCGCTGAGATCCGATAACTCGTGCTTGACAATCTCCGTCTGGTTTGCCAGAAGGGCTGCCTCTTCGTCGGCTTCGTCTACAGTACCCCATAAGTACCTGTGAATCTTGCCGACGAAGGGTACAAGCGATTGCCGAGCGCGGTGTGGCACCTCGTTTATACCGTGTGCAAGAATTAAATCTAATACGCGCTCGGCCTGTCGAGCGGCCACGCTGGCCCCCTCAACGAGGTCGTCCATGTCGCACTGCGTTCCGCATGCCTGTGCGATGTGAATCACATTATCTACTAATTCCTCGCCCGTCCTGAAGTAGGGTTGCAAATCGATAGTTATACAAACTACGGAAGGGCGGGCAGGCTGGCTTTCCGTCGCGTACCGATTTTTCCTGACCGACTGGAGACTTCCTGGGACGTTTTCTTTATTTTGTGCGCCCCGCCCGGGGCCGCGTAAAAGAAAACAGGAAAAAAAACGTTCTTGTCCTTCGGGTTCTTATTCGCGTCAGCTACTTCCCTTGCTAATGCGCTTAGTCTATGGATTCTGTTTATGTGTACGACTTTTGTCATGTCGTTCTGAAGGTTGACGTTATTAGTTTTCCGATTGACTTTTATCATTTCGAAAGACCCGCGGTATTCTCTTGCAAATTTGTCCTTCTTGGGTTCTTTTAATAAGAATACCATTTCTCCCTTCCGAATTCTCCCTCCCTGAATTCAGCTTTCGGTCGTAGTAGTGCTTCGACTTGTACTTAAATTGAACTAAGTTTATGGCTGCGGCCGTCTGTAGCATTCAAAGTTCGACGTCATTTCGTTGACGTAATCGTTGTAGGTAAGATCGTTGCTACTCTGCGGAAAACTCGATGGGGTCCTGGGTTTTGTACCGAATACCAGTTCGTGTGGTGTGTAACGCGTACTCTCGTGCTCGGTGCAATTATATGCGTGCTGACAGATTGTGGTCCAGTCGTCCCATTTCGCGGTATCTATTACATATTTCCGCAAGTACTCCGTCAGGGCATGGTGCATGCGCTCGATGGCCCCATTCCCCTGAGGGTGGTACGCAGTTGTACAGAACTTCGTTATCTTGAAAATTTTTGCAAGGTTCTATAGCGTATCGTTCTGAAAGTGCGTTCCTTGATCAGATATGATCCCGGGCGGAGTTCCGAACAGGCATATTACTTTTTCCGTAAGGGTGCGCGAACCTAAAATTACGTATTTAGACAACATATCTCGTATTGACAAGATGTAAATGTTGCCCCGTCTTGTTTTCTCGAGAGGTCCGTAATAGTCTAATGCAATTTGCGCGAACGGCATAGATGGGGTGTTGCTGATCAGCAAGGGGAGACGCGTTTTTACGCGAACAAACCTATTACTTTGGCAAGTTGTACATTGTGCAACGAATTGTTGCGCCAATAGAAGTCGCTAGCTAACTTATTGTAAGTTTTGGACATGCCCCGATGTCCACTAGCGACGGCTTCGTGGTACTCTCAAATATGAAATTATCTACGGAAATTAAATATACAAGGTTTCCGTTAAACCGGAATGGGTGTTTATTGAAGGCCTGCTGGTACATAAAAAGCGGTGGCTCCTGGCCGTCGGGAATCGCCCAAGGCGGTTTTTTGCACGGTGGTGTTACTCTAGCTACGGCGTATTGCTTTAGCTTGTCGTCCTTGAGAGTAGCTGCTACCGTGGCCGAGGGATTCGCATTACTATCGCTGCTGAAACCGCCGTCGGATCGCGATTCATCTGCGCTGCCGTGCAGCGAAGCAGCACTAAATTGCGGTGATGCATCAGCAGGCTCTATACTTTTGCGCGACGTCCAGCCCATCGGTGCGCTGTCTAATTCTGACGGTGCGAGAGGTGGTGCGCTCGGAGGCACCACGTGGGCGAGATCGGCCTGGGTCTGACCGCCTTTTTGGTTGACCTCGTCGGGTGGCTGCTGCTCGCTATCGCGCACTTGGCCCTTGCTAGAGGTGAACTTCTCGGTTGCTTTCGGGGCTCGCCGCTTTGATTTCCGCTTTTTACCTAATATAAGAGATTTTAATCTCAGCTGCTTGTCGTCGCTTGACGGGGGCAGGCTCCCGCGTTAGGCGACCGCGTGGATGCCGGGAGTGTGCCCACCACTTCGTATGGCGTAAAGTATAGCCCGGTTAAATTTAGATGCAAGGTCTTACGTGCGTCGGCCACTAAAATGTGGCAAAATATTCGTGTTTGACCTGGTACGTCATAATGGATACATATGATTAAGCTGAACTCATGTGCGAAAATGAACGCGCAGTCAACCGTACCGTATGCGGTTTCAGATTCTAAAATTGTTACTTTCCGACGGCTCACCGCATTTGCATAATTTTGCTAAGGTGAGCAGGTGGCGTCTCAGCCACGTGGCTGATGCCTTTAGCTTGTGCAGCTTTATTAACGAAAAGAATGGACAATTCCCTGGTGGCGAATTTGAGATATCGTCTGACCGGCGTAAGCTTACGAGCGATTCCATGCATTCCTTTTTGCGTATATACGCGTGTATTACGACGTTACCCAAACTTGCTGACGAGTTCTCGTCTGTCAGCACAGGCTTACTCTCGTAATTCCGAGGAATGCCTAAGAAGTCCTCAAACGGTCCATTGCTTTTGGGTGGTGACGAGGCTTTTGATCCACGTGCTGCTGCAAAGTTCGCTTTCGGAGAACGCAACACGCTCGCGGTTATGTTTTGCCTGATGTCGGCTTTTTCTTTTCTCGCCTTACTTGCTTCTTTTTCCGAAATACTCTTATCGTTATGTGAGCCGGTTTCGCGCGGCAGTGGCAGTTCTTCCTCTGTACTGCTCGTGTAGCAGCTTGGTGCGCGTGCACTCTGCCCTGAAGTGCGCGATTCTCCGCCGATCGTGTTTTGTGGCGATTTTTCCATTAAAAGATTGGACCTGGGTTTTGTAGGTGTGACCGATGATTTAACCTTCCACAGGTTGATTGGCATGCCGCGTGTACCGTCCTGTTCCCTCCCTTCTACATCGACGCGAAGCTTCTTTTTGAATTTAACTCCCGACCAAGGCCATGCTGTCAAAGCTTCCGGTTTCAACGCGCTGGCTGAGGAAGTTTTCCCAGTCGGTTCTTGGCTCACGTCTCTCTGGGAGTCGTCCAGAGTGGTTGGCTGGGAGGGGTCGCAGGGTTTGCGGCAATATCCGAACGGTCGCGGCTCGCCGTTTTTCCGGCTTGTTGTTTATGCCCTATAACGCTCAGTACTAGAGCGCCGCTCGCCCGTGGAGAGCTAAAGGTTTTTAGTGGTTCCAACTCTTGAGCCACCACACCCGAGGGTGGGATTCGCATGCTCTCTTCGCTACTGCTAGAGCCATCAGCATCGCCTAAGTTTGGAGATGCTGGGGCCTGGCCTTGCCGCCTGCTATGAGTCTCACGGTCGGATGGCTCTACATACTTCAGAAAGGCGTTTAGTTGCGAGGGCACCTCTGACCTGCATGATGAGTCGGATATTCCTGATTCGACCGTGCGCATTGATTCATCTAAATCCGATTCTTGACCGGCTGACTTGGCTGGTCCGGCGGTGTCTACTATAACCGGTGCCCTGCAAAATTCGATCGCGGCCTGTAGAATTTCCCGGATGCGCTCGCTTTTGGACAGCGAGTACCTGTCTTTAATTAGCCTCTTTAACGAAGTGCTAGTGAGAACACACTCGAATTGAACCGAGTCGCGATAGTCGGGTGCTTAGACGAACTTGCGGCCCTGCATCTCGGTAAACCATTGAATTTTTAATTTGCCGTCCCCGTGGAAAACGTCGTATAACGTGCGGCATAAATAGAACCCATTGTGCTCGTTCCTTATAGCAAGGATTTTGCCCTCATTGTAGATCAATGCATTCTTTTCGCGCCTCTTTTTGTTTGCCACGTGACTGCTCGAGGAGCTCGAATTTGAGGCTCGGCGCACTTTCCTATCCGTCAATTCGACGCTGTTTTATAGCGCGCGTTCAAAAAATCCTACCTGGTGGTGCGCCCGCTTCTTCGTCCGGCTCCTCTTCAATTTGCAAGTCGACGAGTGCGTACATTTTCTTTTTGGGTAATTTGGAATCTGCTTCGCTTTCGCCAATTACCTTCTTGATTCTCGGTCTATAAATTATCTCGAAATCGTAACCTTTCAACGCAGCTTTCAAACGATTGAAGCGAAGGTCTGGCTTCTTGGTCGTATGGAAATGTTTTAAAGCCTCGTGATCCGTAACGATAACGAACTTTCGGCTGAATAAATAGCATCGAAACCTCTTTTGCGAACACTACCGCTAGCAATTCCTTATCATAAGTCGGGTACGTTAACTTGCTTCCCTTAAGGCAAAGAGATGCATATGCACACGGCTGATCCGCTCCGACTTTCTCTTGACTTAAAATAGCGCCTAGCGCATAATCGCTGCTGTCCGTCGTTACAATAAACGGCTGCGTCAAATCGGGAGCCTTGAGGATCGGTTCACTAGACAACAGCCGCTTGAGCTCGTCGAATGCGGCCTGTTCCGTTTCGCTCGATTTAAACTCGTCATCTTCAGCTAAAAGTCAAAACAACGGGTGAGCTATTTTCGAGAAATTTTTTATAAATCTCCGATAATAACTGAATAGGGCTTGTGCTTGTGTTATGTCCTAAGCTATTGGAAGCTGTCACCTGACAGTAACTCTACGGGTCATTTTGCTTTCATAAGCACGGACGAGGACAAAGCTTCAGAGCGCGAAGCTGAGCGCCGTCGGTGCTTGACTACCTTCGCGATCTGTTCAATAGAACGGCCTCCAGTAGCCGCCGGAAAATCTTTCGAAATTGCACTGTTTTTGTTACACGCACTGATTTTAGTTTCTTTAACGTTGATTCCGCAAACTTCCGAGAAATTTGTGGTAAGGAAGTTACTCTAATTGTAATATCGTTATCGCGAATATGGTGGGCTAATTGAGTCTCTAATTATTAGAGAGAAAGAGAGAAGTGCGCGATAGAGGCATGCAGCCTATTTAATTAAAATCACTTACCTTTTCCTTTATCTCTGCTTCCAGCCGTCCTTTCAGCGGCTTTAGCTCAGCTTCCGAAGCGGATGGTTTCGATTGGAATGGGACGTCGGGGGTCAGGAGCTTTCGAATTAAATGTGCACTCGCGATGTAAATTTTAATACAGTTTATTCAATTTGCCACAACATTTAAATAACGCTCGCTCGCAACTATCTAAAACTTTCGAATTATTTAAAATTTTTAAAATAAAGAACCACAACCTAAATTTTCTAGTTGTATGATTGCAAGTAAAGTAAGGTTAAATGATAGGAATATTCAAGTTATTTTACTAGCCGAAATATTCTAAGTCCCGAACGGTCGAAAATATTCTAAGTTCCAAGATGTTATACCGGACCGGGCTCGGGCAGAGCTTTCGCGTGGCAACGATTTTTGAAGCAGACTGACGACCTGAGGACCTGTTGCTGGGCTCTTTTATGTCCTCGTAGCAGAGTCGATCTCCGATTTTTCGTCTCCTCGGCGGGGTGGGTGTTTGGCCAATTAGGAGGTCTAGATGAGCTTCTTGCCTTATTTGGAGCTTTGTATGCATGTGCCGTTGCAGAGAGGGCCAATCAGAAAACCAGAGTAAAAATCCTTCAGAGTAAAAAATAGTACATCGAGACCCCTTGTGCTCTTCTTCTTCTCCTGTCAAACTCGCCTCTGATTTACCTTCCTTATCTGCAGGCTCATAGAAGCTTCCTCTGTGCATTTTGAGCCGACTTTGGCGGCTCGTCGAGCTTCCAGCGCGCGTGACTAATGTGCCTCTCTTCATTGCGCGTGCATTGCTTTTGGGTATGCGAGGTCCATGATGTACAGTAGGCCTCTTGTTTTTTTCTCTCTACTTGCGTCTGTTGTGTTCCTGCCGTGGGGCCGAGATGTGTGCGTGCATATCGGTGTGCTTCGCTTAGCTGTGTGCCCCCGCTGTAGGACTGCAATGTGTGCGTGCATATCAGTGTGCTTCGCTTGATCTCTCGCCGTGGAGTCGTAAGGTGTGCGTGCATATTGGTGTGCCTCGCTTAGCTTTGAGCCTCGCTGTAGAACTGCAATGTATGTGTGCGTATCGGTATGTCTCGCTTGGCTTTTTGCCGTAGTATCGTACTGTGTGTACATATCGGTGTTCTATTTCATCCTTATTGTTTTACGCGAATCTACTATTATTGATTTTCTTAATTGATTTTACTTCGAGTTTAACTATTTTTTCGTGTTTACTTCGCCTTACGTTGTCGTTCCTTATTCTTATTAATTCAATTAATTATTGAATTTGTTGAATTTGCTATAACTGATTATACACTACATTCTAGTAGGAACGGTATCGATGGATTTACTTTGTAATAACTAATATTATTAGTTTTTAGTATTTTAAGAATGCGAAAGAAAGTGAGCATTTCACACTTGCTTGACCTTCCTCGTGTCCGTTGGCACTGGATATACGGCCATGGCGCGTGTTTTCGCCGGGTCTGTCTTAATGTACCCGCCACCTACGATATGGTCCAGCACGTGTTCCTCCTTTCTAAGGAACTGGCATTTCCGCGGTTTGACTGTCATGTTAGCTTCTAACACTATTTTTAACACGCGACGTAACCGTACCATATGCTGGTCCTGCGTCTTGCTGAATACCATCAGATCGTCTAAATATATTTCTACCACTTCTCCCTGCAGTCCGGCCATAGCTAAGGACATGGCCCTTGTAAAAGTAATGGTGGCCTTTTTTAGGCCCATGGCCATCCTCTTGAACTGCAGGAATTATTCCCGTGCTTCCCGTCAGGCGCGTAGAAGGCCGTCAGGTGAGCTGGTCCGGGTCCATCTCAATCTGATGGTATCTCTGTGTGAGATCCATAAACATAATAAAATTAGCGGCGGCTAGATGTTCTAGTATATCACTAGTGAACAGGAGAGGGTGGCAGCTGCCTTCTGTCTCCTCGTTAAGCTCTTGAAAATCGGTTACTAAACGATATCTTTTATTCCCCTGCGCGTCCAGTTTTTTTGGCACAATCCATAGGGAGGAGGAATAATTCGAATTTGATTCGACTACTATGTTTTGCTCGCGTAATTTATTGAGCTCCCGGATCATATGCTCCTTAATAGCAGGTGGGAATCTAAACCTATGGTTTCTGATTGGTTTATTGGACTTGAGCACGATTTTATGCTTAATCAAGTGGGTTGCCGGGAGAGATTCGCCCTCGAGGCCGAATACTCCGGCGTATTCGTGAATTATTTCCCAAATTTTCTTAATTTCTTCTGCGTTGCAACCACTCAAATCGGCGAGTTCCATTATCTTATTTACTGTAGAGTCAGCATTTTTCTTCGTTGAGCCATCCCCTTCGGTTTTGAACAGCGTACTTTCTCCGAAAGATTTGCATTTTATAAGCTCGACTACCGGACTAGCAACGTTTACCGCTGCTTCACTGACGTTTACACATTCGGCATAAATTCGACCGTTAATTTTCTCTACCACTAAATTCCCGAATAGTAAGTCCGGATGTAAATTTGTTAACGGCAGCCATCCCACGTCTACGTCGGGATTGCCGACGCGCGCGCTAATCAACATTTTCACCCTAGAGGGTGTCACGTCGTGCGACTCATCGGATAAATTTATTAAAAAACTGAAAGCATAACAAAGATAATCATTAGAATACAAACATTGAAATTAAAACTCTCAAAAGAAGAATGCATTGCATGCGTTACAGTTTCGTACACGGTCGAATGCATGTCAGTGTCGAATCAGCGAAATGATCAATCAGCAATTCGTAACGTTGTAAGCGAGCGCTACTTTCAATGTATACATTTTCCGTAATTTCAAGTTTGTAAATATTACAAAAATTACGTTACGAACAAAGGTTTTAAAAAGCCTTTCCTGTCCGGTAATTCCCGAGATCCGCGGAGCCGAGCATCGGTTGCTTTGCACTCGAGGTCACACTTTCTTCCCTGATCATGCGATCGCGACTAGTGCGGCTGCCGTCTGAGGAGCTCGCAGACGCAAGCTTGTTTCCCGACGCCATCACTCGCTTGACAAATGCCCTTACCTGGACTTCTACTGCTTTGCGCCTGTGTCCTGGATCGTCCTCGCACGCCTGCTCCATGTACACGCTGCGCTTTACCAACTTCTCGTATTTATCTACTCGCCCGTCTTTAACCTGTTTCCTATCCTCGCGCCAACAATGACTCGAGCAGTGGCTCGGCTTGGAGGGCTCCTCGGCGAGTTGCGCCGTCTGCGTCTGTGCGTCTAGTAAGTAGCGACTATATGCGCGTGCCCTGTCCACAGTCGGTGATGGGCTGCGCGCCCTAGGACGCTAATGCATACCGTGTGATGAGTTAGGCAATCGCTAGCTCGAGCCTGCGTCTACATATTTTGGCATGAAGCGCTCGTGTTTACCCACAAGGGCTCTGTCGCTTCTTACTCCCGCACCGATATTCTCCTATACTATCTTTTTTTTCGTGTAAATTGTATACTCATGCGCGGCATCTCTCGTCAATCGCGACCCGCTCTTTTACTGATAACGGCACGCCAGTAGGGTTTTCCGGAATTACCTCGCTTTCCGAATCCACGCTTAGTCTGAGGTTTTTGAGTCTACTCTCTAACCTCTGCAGATCGAGTTTTAGCGATGTAGCTTTTGCTTCGCTTCGCAGCAATGCTTCCTCCGGCCATGCGTGTGTTAAGCGCTGAACGCATTGATCGGTCTCCGACCCGTCAGTATTTATTGCCGTCTAGCTGAGTGTCTTTCTAAACGACCGGCTGGATCTCGGGCTCATTTTCCCAAAAACTTTGAACCCTTGACGTGCAAGCCTTTCTTGCTTCCTTACGTGTTCGAGATCGCTTTCCGAGCTCATCTCTCTGTCTTTTTTGCGCGCGCCTGAACTTAATACCGATTTAGCGGCTTCAAATAATCCGGGGGGAGCCATGTTGACTCTGACACGCACTGACTCTACCGCAATTTAGTTGTCGCCCGACGAGGAAGGGTAGGCAATCACAGCCCCCTGCTTTAGTTAGAAGACACCGGCCGTCACCTAGTGTACAGCAGATACTAATCTGTTTGATAAGCTGCGTGTCCGCTGGACTACCGAGTCTTATAAGTAACCAGGTCCAGCGCCTCGCGGCCATTTTGGGTTTTCGGATTTCCAACATGGTGTAGCTCGAGCACACCGACACGAGGTAATCTTAAATCTACGCATTTCGGGCAAAGTCGCGCAAGAGCCGGCGCCTTTCAGTTTGTAGAGCCATTGAGCAGGAAACGGCACAGCCCGATTCCACAGTGTAACTCAGAATCATTAATAAAGGACTGTATTTGGGGTGTTTCTGAATCTAGCGTATTATTATTGAGTTTTCCTGTACTCGTTACACGTGAAACAACGTAAGAGTTTAGAATAAATATCACGATTATATTTTCTTACTCTTCCGATATTATTTTATTCGCCTGCAAGCTGAAGTCCACGCAAACCGCTTCTCGCCACGCGTCTCTAGCATTGCTCTGCTATAGCAAGCGCCTAGATAACTGCCGACAACTGTACAACCGCTCGGTACAATGGACAATAAACATCTTGGACCCTCAGTCCAATTAAAACTAACTGTTAAACTCAAATACGGTCTCCGTGATAAAGTCACTTCATCACAGAGGCCTGAAAATTGGTGGCAGCGGTGGGATTCAGTAAGCCGCGAAAGAAATAAAATATAATAATTTTTCCCTAGTAGTGCATGCGTAGTATCTCAAAACTCCATAATCTAGTTAATACTAATTAGTGAGGATATTCACAAATTAGCAGTACGACAATAAATAATTTTTTGACTCGCACAAAATATCTAGACTAGCCATTGGCGGCAGTTAGATATAAACTACTTACCTGCGGGAAAAGAGAAATTTTTCGTCCTCTCGTCTCCGCAGAGATAACGCGAAAAGCGCAGAAAACCAGTAATCCACACTTTTTTCGAACTTTGATTATACAATGGAAAAACAATCCGTTTATAGTCATAAATACATTCGGTTTCTTTGTATTCTTTTATAAAAGAATAGACGAAAGTATGTCCCCCAACGCGGAAACCTCGAATCACAAAATAATTATTTATATATTGCCCATTAGAAAATAATAAATTTGTGTTAAAGAGATATCATTTAAACAAATTTGGCGTTAAATAATTCATATATTCGAGATAAAAAAGTAAATTAGTCATCGATAGGTAGACTGTCGACTGATTAGAGCGATAGTGCTTTGATCTAATCGTGTGTTCTTTGATCAAACTTATTTTAGAGTTAGGCGAGTCTTTAGAATCTGTAAAATAGGAGGAGTGTGATACTTCGAGGGGGTAGGGTGACAGTTACAGTGAGTGGGACTATTAAAATGGTGTGTATCGGACATCGGTGGGTGGCTCGCAACTACCTTGCAATTGCGCTGACTAGCTGTTAAGGAGGGTCCGGAGATATAGCAAAGTGATGAGTGAATCTCTCTAAATGAGTATATCTTTTCCTTTATGTATCACACACGACTTGTGAAAATTTCAGATCGATTGATCGATCTGTTGCCGAGATATTAACAAAAACATTAACATTCAAAATGCTCTTCTCTTATGGGATGACAGCAAAATTTGAAATTTAGATCCTTTTTTTTTATATGCTTAAAATAATGGGTCAGTGATAAAAAACATACATTTAGCAAGAGAATGGCATGGTGAATCGATTAGTACCCTTAAAAATTCAGTTTTCTGGCTATTTCAATGAGAAAAAGTCCAAAACGTAAACGGAGCTGGAAAAAAGGAGTGTCACAATGGCTATACCAACCTCGCGCTCGCGTGCACACGATTCTCAACTTCAAATGTTTATAACTTTTGATCTATTGCATGTAAAGGCTTGAAACTTTCCAGATACCTTTATCACTGTATGTCGTTTAATGCAATGGACAATTATTTAACAATTTCGAAAATTTGTAACAGACTTTTGTTGATTGAATGGAAAAATCTAACATATTAAAAGTTCACTTCTGATTTTGTATTATTCATTCGTTCAAACAACGGCTTGAACTAATTATGATCACATAATATGAAACTACGTATATTCACGGTTATCATACAATTTTGTTCAAGTCATTAAGTCGAGGCTAGCTCGAGTAATGGCGAGTCGAACAGAAAGTAATTATTTTTCCGTGCGCTCGCACGCGTGGATAAATGTTTTTAGCCAAGGTTAGTACATTGACCATTTGCGTTCACAGCACACGCACAATAGTCAAAACCGAAGATTTCGCGGGACACCCACCCCACTTTTATCTCTATGGACCCACCTTAAACAGGCGCTGTTCCCGTCACAATATCAAATCATATAATTTTTCATGAAAGAATATAAACCTCAATATTTTTAAATTACCAAAAGGTCCTCATAAACCACCTAACCATACTGTGTCTTTCAATGTGATGAATTTTTAATCTAGTAGGAGAATTTTAATATATCGTTAACAGAACTAGGCAAAAAATAAAATTTTGTATCCAACACAATATAGGAATCTTTTTTTTGCGTTGAAAATAAAACAAACTTATTCTTCTAGAAAAAATACGTTTTTCAGATATAAAATCAATTTTTATATAATTTTTGTAGTAAAACCATTTAAATCTGTTTACATCAATGATATATATGCACACACAGATCTTTCATTTTTCTCACCCTTACACACGCGTTATTTTACTATTAAATTTGTTTTCCTCAACAAATACACTTTTTTTAACCTCCGTATTCTGCTTGACCGTGAAAGTAATGGAATCTTATCCTAGATGTAACCTAGGCGGTTGGTAACGGTGATCTTGGCAAGTCCATCTCCTCAAGGTAGGGACAAGGCTCGCGACTGCATGTCCCGCAGTGGTAGCAACGGTAGCGCCAACAAGCAGAAGGACTCCGGTTTCGTTTCATAAAAGGATTTGGAATTAAAGTAATTTATATAGTTTAATAACGTTTTTTTGAAAATCTCAACATTTAGTTTTCCGAATTATAATGGTTAAGATAGTTTGCGTAACGCGTCTAAAATCACTAGTAATAAAAAAAAAAAAAATCGCCAGAAGGAAGAAAAAAATAATCTGAAAATGGTTGTTACCGTGGCAATCACCTTACTAATGCTACAAAAGAAACAAAAACGTTTTTTTTATTTCTGAAACATCTCGATAAGCAAGAAGCATTTTTTGTATCCAAAGAATTAATAACATTATGTTAAAATTTTATTTTTTTTAGAAAGTATAATCTAAGTTAGAAACCAGCTTAGGCAATAAAACATATACCCCAACTTATTGTTCAACTTACAAAACTCTATCAAGTTTATACATCTGATTATACTGTTAAGAATTTATTACCGAAGAGTTTAAAATTTCACGATAGTTTTTCTACTAAGTTACTACGGTTGTCGTACCGAACAAACGACTGGTGGCAGCGTTACTCACACTACCATAAAATACAAAATTTATTCAACAATCCTTCAGTGTAATTTTGTTGAATAAATCACATTTAACCAATAAAGTACTTACATATTGTAGGGGACATAAGAAAATACGTATTTCGCGCGGATAAATTCATAATTAACCGCGAAAATTATACGGTATTATCTACGTAGAGTAAAGTTAACAGAAAACAACAATTTTCCAAATAAAGTATCTCGTTATGATTGAACTGAAACACAGTCATTAAAACTTTTCTTTGAAAATCCATTGTTTCAAGCATTTAGTTATTAGAAAAATCAAAATGTTTACAAATTTAGTAAATATATTTATTAACAGTGTTATATCGAATGCAAGGTGAAAGAAAACACATGTAAATTCAAATAAATAATACTACAAATATAAATAATACTTAATAATACTACAAATATAAATAACACAAAATAATACGAAATTAATTTCTTCATTTGAACGTTTAGAAATAACAATTAAAAACTGAAACACTACGTGTCTGAAGAACACTGATTGCATGATTACACTTATGAATTACTTCAAGCCAATTCGAGAATTTTTTATCTAATCCCAGTCATCCTCGAACAAAACGAAAGCTCAAGGGGTATACAAATAAAACTCAAAACGAAGAGATATACAAATACATTTTACAAAACTTAATAGCCTAGCAAAAGGCAATATCCAACAATAAAAACATACACAACGGCAACATCCGGCTACACTCTGCTGCTCCCTCGCATGCACGCGCCGAGCATCAAATCTTTGTACTTCGGCGACTTCGCCTAGTAGACCGCGTGGCAGTTCCTCAGAACGCACCTTGAATGTACCCTGACCACTTGCGACAAAAACAAAGGGCTGCAGCAACATAAAAACAGAGGGAGAGATAAATATAATTAGATCTAAATAAATAAAATAATAAATCAAATGTAGGGTAATAGCATACTTACATGCCGACCTGGACACAAAAATGTGTACATCTGTCGCTCGGTCCCCACCAAAAACTCCGCCGGTACAAGATTTATCCTATTTTCAGGATTTACACTGACCCCAGCCAATCGTGGAACCCAGATAACCAGGCGATAGCCAAGCTTTGCGATGAAGAAATAAATAAATAAAATAAATAAAATAAAGGTTTAACAAAGCTAAAAAATAAACTTACGCGTCCATGTTGTAAACAAATTACGGGAAACCGCATTTCCAGCCGCGGATAAACTACATTTGCAACAGTTCCTCGCAGCAGCGAAGGTAGCGAATTATTCCTCGGGTATACAAAATACTGCATTTCCATAAGCTAAGAGCGAATAAAACGTTATTAAAAACATATCTCTACGAAAATACCTTAAATGCAGTAAACCACTCACCTCGTTACACTCTAAACAAATCAACTCCTCAAAAGAATCACCTTCAATTACTAAACGCTCCCTAGTACCCTCTGGTACAAGGTACTCTCCACTGTTCAACACAAATGTCGTAAGACATGTCGATTGTCGAATCGATGTATACTAGACCAAGGAAACACGAGCACTGACGTGAGAATAGCCCCGACGAGGAAAAGGTTCCTTACGGACGCATAGAACACACGATCCAGGCAGCTAAGATAACGACGGAGAGGAATCTACCTACGATACTAGACGATATTAAACCCCCCAATCACACAGCTACACTGAGAAACACGATAACGTTCGAAAGCAAAGAAATATCTTCACTTTAATTTTAAGTCATTTCATGTGGCATATCCTGAGAAAAACATCAACAACTGAAAAAAGTCATTTTTCTACGTGACGCGGTAACTGGAGTAAAAAGGCATTAATCAAGTTCAAATTTTAGATTTAGTTAGTATTATATAGCATCTTGATCCCATTTTTTTGGGTTGTTTATTATACCAGTTAGTTTCAAAAATATTAAGCTTTAAAATTTTGTTTCTCACTCTGTATACTTTGCATAATTGAAAACTGCATCGCTTATATCTCTAGCATCCTCATAGTAGCGGGTGGGTTAAGTAATTTTAACTTCAACGTGCGGGTACATGGCTGATGCAACAAATTCCCCCACATATGTGATAAATACTAGACAAATGCACGTGCACCTACATTCAATTAGCTATGCGAGCTATGCGAAAGAGAGAGAGAGAGAGAGAGAGAGCGAGAGAGAGAGAGAGAGAGAGAGAGAGAGAGATTAGATTATTTTGCGTACATTATATTGTACGATTATAAGTTTACAGTGTTACAGATGAGAAAAGAAAAAAAAAAAAGAATACAATAGATAATAGATTGAGGCTTGTTTAAAGTATGTGTAGTGAGAGAGTGAGGCGGTAGTGAAAGTGGAATGAGCGAAAAACTAGGTGTGTGTGCGTAGACTGTGTACCATTTATGTGTTTTCGAGTTGAAAAAAGTGATCCCTAGCAAGTTTTTTGAAAGTGATGGTGGATGAAGTGTTTCTGATGTGTGATTGCAGGTTATTCCATAGGTATGAAGCGCTGATATGGAACGAGTTCCTCAGCGTCTCCGTCGCAAAAGCAGGAATTTCCAGAGGTGTCACCTAGCCCCTCATAGGTCGGAGTGGTTCGCGGAAGTCAAAAAAGGCCAGTACGTATGATGGTACGACCGAGTTAAACATTTTACGTAAGAAACAAGCTGTGAAGTACTTCCTGCTTCCGGCAGTGGTTAGCCACTGCAGCTCCCGCCTGTACGGGGAGATGCGCTCATCTCTCCTTACACCATAGATTACCGAATTAGTAGTTTTAAGTCGAGTTCCTGCGCCAGGTCACAGTATACAAGAGAACAGTAGTCGATGATCGGAAATAGGAGTGCTTGCACAAGATGCTTGCGCAATCTGAGATTGGTACTCTTTCTGAAAAAGTAGAGCCTGTACATTAGCGAGCGAGCACGCTTACACACTTGTGTAACGAGCCGTGGTGAACCACGGGTGACGCTGTCTTCTTGGTGTCACAGTCCCTAATGGGGCGAGATGATTGATGGCGTTAGTGAAGTTAGCGTTAAGTGTGGATATGCATTCGTCGAGTGATGAAGAGGTGAGGGATGACTAGTCACATGCGCTAAGAAAGTCCCTTAGCTTCTCGGCGCTGATTCCTTTAAAGTTTCTGTAAGAGTATGTGTTATGTACGTATCGTAGAATTTGTACGTCGAGAGTGGTCGTGATAAGGTCATGTCCGTTGATGAACGGTGAGTTTGTCTTCCAGTATGACAGCAGGCAATCCTGCTCGTCGATAAGACACAGGTCAAGCCAGGTATCAGAACTCTGTTTGTGGTGCGTGGCACCATAGGGAACAGATGAAAGGGAGTTTTCATCAATGAAGGCCTTGATGAGCTTGGCATCTTCAGATGAAGAAAGTTGGTCAGAGTTGAAGTTTCCCATTATGACCTTCGTGGAATAGTTGTGCATGTGGGTTGTTAGTTGGTCTATGAAGTTAGAGCCTTGAAAGAATGGAGCATGAGGTGGACGATACACAACCCCCACGAAGATAAGAGAGACTCCCTTTGCCCTCACAGAAGAGATATTCAGGCTTGCCTGGCTTACCAGACCATTCACCGTCAAATGATGAAATAACGCTATCTGTCAGAGATTTGTGAATGTAGAGGGCCACACCTCCTACGTTTCTGTTTCTGTCTCGTCTGTACAGTAGGTAGTCGTCCAGTGAAGGGATGGACGTTACCTTGTCGCTTAACCAGGTCTCAGTAACAGCTATTACGTGGAATGGAGATAGAACCAGATGAAGACGTGGCAGATGAGCTTGATGGTGGAATGATGTGTGTGTATTGTAGCCTCAGTGTTGGACGATGTTGGCAGCGGGCGGAAATCGGGCTAAAAAAGTCTCCAGCTCGGCGTCGGTGTTGATGACCGTAACACGCTCGCTGTCATCATTACAGCGCATGTAGAGTCTCCCCTCCCTGACGAACGTTCGGCAGCCCTGCCTCTTCTTGGTCTCCAGCCTAGCCCTTGTACGCAGCTTATGGACGTCTGAGGGGAGCAGCTCTTTGATGTTTATGAGACCTTGATGGTCAGGACTCAGAGCTTTAGACTTTAGATGACGATCGAGCGTGCAAGCGCACTTGAAGGTAGGGTAACGGCTAGTGGTGGCAGTCTGCCGTCACCCCTGGCGGAGCTGTTCGTAGCATCAAGCCTCCCCATGGTCCTGACGGATGATACGTCTCTTCTAAGGACCGTGGGGTCAAGCGCGTTTACAACTGAGAAGGCGAGGAGATGCAGCGAGGTTTCACGGGTATAATGCAAACCCGTGACAACGATCACACAGTTCGAGGTCTGCTCCTAGCGCCTCTTGACCTCCAATCACTGCGTATCGGCCAATTCACTGCGTAGGCTGAAAATCTCTGCAGTGTTGGGCACAGTACTGCCGTTGTCCTGCTGCATCATCGGGCTCCTCGATGACAGATCTTGGATTTGTGCCTGCAGCTCAGTGATGGTGGACTCAGCATTATGTATGCGAGTTTTGAGTGCAGGCAGCTCATCGAGGGCCTTGAGTCGCTTCTCTAGCGGGCCCAGACGCTGCTCAATTTTGGAAATCCTCTCCATACGATGTTCTGGGTCTTGAGGGCCTCCATTTGAGTATTGCATATGTTACTCCGACCGAGCGGGCTGGTGAAGGATTTCTCGATGTCGCCATTAATATTGTTTATATCGAATAATTAAATAAGTAATTTAACGATCAGAAAGGTATAAGTCGTGCCATTCCGTGCCATTCCTAAATTTAGGAAAACGATGCTTAGCCAAGAACCAATAGCATTTGAATCCCCCCAAAAAATGTGTACACCCAACTTTCGGGTAAATTTTAGAAAATGCCCAAGCGGAAAAATCCTATTGGAAAGCAAAATTTTTCATTCGTCCATCCCTCTTGTTCGGGCCCTTGCAGTATCGGAAATTCCGAGCTGTGTGACCCTCCCTCACTCCTGCATCTCTCTCTCGCTGCACCCCGAACAGGAAGGTCGGGTCCTCATAAATATCCTTGAGTTAGTTCGTCTTTTTTTACTCTACATCCCGCTCAAGAAGTCGGGTCTTCAATAGTAATACAACGATAGTGTCAAGACTAAGCGTCGAAAGATTGTCCAAACATTTAAAGAAAAATAGGTCAATAAATTCCTTTATAAATAGTTTTCTTATTTCTTTCTCGCGCTGACCTATCTACTATTCTATCTTTCCTCCGAAAGAATCGGTTGACCTGTAAGAGGTCGAGTATTCTTAACCCTTCCCGATATCCTGAGTTAATCGGACCCTATAGGGGTTAGATTGACTCTTTCCTATATTCATTCACATTTCCCTTTCATTCTTCCTCTTAGAATTCAATAAAAGAAAAGCATTGAAAAGGACTCGTCTCGTCCCAGCGTATAGCTAAAACAGAGACAGATTTTCTGCAGTGACAATTGAGATTAAACTCTCGGACGTTACACTTAGGACAAGGGGATGGTTCTTCTAGGCGACTCTCGAAAACGCATATTAGTGAATTAAAACGCTACATGCCACCGCGCGGTCTTTCGAAGAAGTGAGTTACGAGTACTAATTCGTGTGTGTTTTTTAGAGAGCAGCGAAGAGAGATGCTGCACAGCGAGCTGACGAGTTAGAACTCTCCCCTTTCACGCTGTCACTGCAGGACAGGCGACGCGGTTTAATATCGTACTTTATGCGCTGTCTAAAGACGAGCCATGCATCACCGAAGGCTGCGATAAGCGGTTTAACAGCGACCCTACGGTGGCGACTGAACCGAGAACAGGAAGTAGTGTTCGGCCAGAGGAGGAGGAAAAGCCAATAGCTTGGGCGAATGAGTCTTATCTACGCGCGCAGCAGCAAGGGGCGATTTCGAGGCGCTTAGAAATTCCTGAAGAGTCCATGAGATCGCCACGAACGCGTTCTGAACAAACTGCACACCACGAGGAGCCGAAATGATCAGAGTTGAGTAAGGAGTAAGGAGGAGAGTGAGAGAGAGTAAAGAAGCACAGAAGGAGCTCCATGAATATGTGGGTAGCTTACCTTCTGTGGAACCGGTACGCACACCAATCGAGGTAATCGACTCGATCACTTTCATCTGAGCCTGGAGCCCCATCGAAACTTGCGGGTTCTGGTAGAACGGTGCCGGAGTTATCGACCGCTGGGCCTCGGCCATCTGAAGCGAAGGAAGAGAAGAAAGAAACAGCGTGGGAAAGAAGTGATAGGGAAGAGAGTGGTGAGCGTCAAGAGGCAGGAGATGGTGTAGGGAATTGTAACTCTGCAGGACAACTATCGGGTGAGGATTCCGCTAGAAGTCGGTCAGAAAACCGTAGACCCTTGTCAATTAAAATAGATGTAGCCAGGCCACGGAGTGAACTCCTGCAACCATCCTCGAAAAGCGGACTTTTGCTACAGAGGAAGGATGACTCCGTTTCGTGTATGCTCCGAAATGTCGTCGTTTTCCACCCCAGATAAGTTTAGTTGAAGGGCGGGGTATGTGACGGAGGGGTAGCGGGGAGCAGTGGGGGGAGTCTTGCCAAAATGATTATATAATATAGGAAGATATATTTTAAATATGTATATTTCATAAATACATTTTGTAAGATTTGAATTTTCAATTACAGATAATTTGACGTTATCAAAATATTGTAAAATTTCATTAAAAACTCATTTTGAAAATATTTAAAAAAGTATAATTATATTATTTAAAGTATTTTAACAAAAAGTTGAAGAATTTAAGAAAATGGTCGTTAAACGAGGTGTTTATTTCGGAAAAGCTTTTGCTTAAACTTATGTTATCGAATTTTAAAAGAGGGGACTTCTTCACATGCATATCTTATTATTTATAAAATACATAATAAACGATGATAAATAATAAAAATAATAAAATTAGTACTTCTAAAAAAGTTAATGAAATCATAGGTGCAGAAATTCCAAATGAAGATATATATCCAAAATTACATAATATTGTAAAACAATGCATGATTCATGGTTTTTGTGGAGAACACAACATGTGTTCTCCTCGTATGAATAAAGATACAGAAAAACGTACAAAAAACATTCCCGAAAAGTTATAATAAAAAAATAACTTTTGATTTTTCTGGATATTCATCATATAAGCGAAGAAAGGATGACAAAAAAATTACTACACAAGGTAAAAATTGTAATAAAGATGCTGATAACCGATTTGTTGTTCTATATAACACTTATTTGTTGTGAATATTTAATTCTCATATTAACGTAGAAATGTGTTCCACTGTACATTGTATCAAATACTGTTATAGAGGACACGACTGTGCATATATTAAAATACGCAATGCAGGAATGAATTCTAAAGAAAATTGTGACAGTAGTCCAAATGAAAATAAAAATATTGGAAACACTGAATACGAATATGATGAAATCAAGCAGTAACATGTCCTCCAGAAGCAATGCATAGATTATTAGAATATGTTTTACATCAAATTTCACATGCTATAAAGTGATTGGCTATCCATGATAAACATGAGCAAGAAGTTTACTCTAAAAAGGAATTGAATCAGAAATACTTTAAATGAAATATATAAACTACGTTAACAGCATATATTAAATTAAATCAAATAGATAGCGAAGAACGAGATTATTTGTATTCCTACACTGAGAGACTTTCGGTGTAGCTACTACTCCTTAAGGTCGTGTGGTGCCCCGAATCGTGGTAGTAGGCGCTACTCTTGCAATCGGAGTAACAGCTACTCTAATTTGGCGTAGCTCACGCGCCGACGAGTGTAGCAGCGGATCCATCTAGTCGTAGCCCTATTTAGCAGACAACATAACCTCAAAACGCTCTCATGAGCTATAAACCAATATTTCTTAAGATAATCTCTTTTGTTTTGCTAGAAATTGTTAAAATATTAATGCTTTAGCTTTTTGACGTTCTTTAAGCAACAATTTCTAACAATTCTATCATTAATATATTCGATACACCCGAATTTATGCTTTGTACGACATTTACCTGAGTTTTTTGCGTCGAATCGGAGTATCTACTACTCCGATTTGCGGCGCTTCGGTTGCTCCTGTTAAGGTATAGTCGCTACGCCGTCTTTCAGTGTAAATACTAATACATTATGTATTTGATAATTAGTTAAAAGCATGGCATAGAAGAAAAAAATTCATATAGCTAGTTCGCCCCGTGGTTTTTGGTGTCTAGGTATAAAAAATATTCAAGGGCGGTGTCCAAGTGTACAGGGTGACCGATGACGAGGTCTAGGTGGTGTGCTCCGTGGTTTTTGGTATCTAGGTAGAAAAAACATTCAAGGCGGTGTCTAGGTGTACAAGGTGGCCGATGGCGAGGTCTAGGTGGTTTGCACCGTGGTTTTTGGTGTCTAGGTATAGAAATAATTCAAAAGGGGTGTATATCAGAACAATTAGTGATTTCATGTTAGTGATAACAATGTTACAAAAAAGCTGTGGTCAAAGGGTTAAGATGCTTTTATTTTTACGACGTTGAATATTAAATACTTTAAAAAATTTACAAAAATGGATTAAAATCTCTAAAAAAAAAATTAACTTTTGAAAAAGTAAAAGGTTAGGCAAGTTTTATATATTCCGCAACGGAATTACATATAGAAAATCAATCAAACAAAGTCAAGTTTATCATATTTAATCGTAATGAAGCGAGGAGCAACTCTCAAGTTAATTACTATTTAACTTGCCATGCCCGTTTCATTGTACTTATGGTGTTTGTATGACGTTCTAATACATAAAAAGAAAATTTCAGTTGTCCACCAATAAACAAAGTGAAACGGGCATGGCAAGTTAAATAGTAATTAACTTGAGAGTTGCTCCTCGCTTCATTACGATTAAATATGATAAACTTGACTTTGTTTGATTGATCTCAGTTCTTTTCCATCTGTAATTTCGTTGCGGAATATATCAAACGCACCTAACCTTTTACTTTTTCAAAATTTATTTTTTTTAGAGATTTATTAGATTATTACTTCTACATATTAGGGGAGCAATTTCATTTCGAGATTTACGTACTATTGATGGTAAAACATACCCTTCTATTAATTAGGCTGCTCTAGCCAAACACCTGTGTAATGAGGACAAAGAATGGGCAATAGATGTTCAAAAGAAGCAACTCAAATACAGTTTGCTACTGCATTCTGTGAATTATTCGCATTTATTTGTATTTTTCATAATCATTATTGCAAACTATTAATGCAAACAATTTATATGAAAAATACAAATATTTGTTGTATCACCCAAAATATAAAGCATTACAAATAATTGACAGAAATTTACAAATGATTGGATTTCATTTAAGTGATTTTAACTTGCCAGAAATACTCTCTGATACACACACACACACGCACACACAAGATAAGATTATCAATGGTGTTGTAGATCAGAAAGGCACTAGAAAATATAAGCCGCCAAGGGCAAGACCAACCCGACCAGAGGCTCTAATCATAAAAGCTACCGACGGGAAGTCCTACGCTGATATCTTGGAAAATATAAAAGCAGACCCAAAACTGAAGATGCTAGGGGATAGCGTAAATAGGATACGCAAAACGGCGGTTGATGACTTACTTTTGGAACTGCAACGCACATTGGAAGGGAAGTCAACGGAACTTCAACAAGCGGTACAAGAAATGCTAGAAGAGGGTGTCACCGTAAGAACCCTACAAGATGTAGAGGTCTTTGAAGTAAAGGATCTTAATGTTCTAACCACTAAGGAGGACATCGTGGAAGCGCTACGAAGGGAGTTTCAAGATAGCGGCTTAGATGCAGTGGAGAAAACGGCAGTAAGTCTGTGCGCAAGGCATATGGTGATACGCAGACTGCGGTCATTCAAATGCCAGCAAAAATGACTCAGTAGATGATCGCAAAGCAGAAAATCAGGAAAGCCTGGGTAGTATGCGGAATACGAGAGATAAAGCGGAATGCACGTCCACTTCGCTGCTATAAATGTCTAGGATTTGGACATATCGGCAAAAACTGCACAGTAACACAGGATCGAAGTAACCACTGTTACAAGTGTAGAGTTAAAGGTCATAATGCAAGAGATTGTAAAAACAAACCAAGCTGCGTTCTCTTCCAAGAAAGCGGAGCAGCAGAGAAAAGTGACCATGCTGCTGGTAGTTACACATGCCCAGTATACCGAGCGGCAGTAGAGAAGTTCAAGAAACGAAGATAATGAAGATAGTGCAGTTAAACTTGAATTACTGCGAGACAGCACAGGATTTATTTAACCAGTACGATCATGAGACGAAGGTCGACGTAGCCATTATATGTGAACCATACAGGGCTCTGAACGAGACATCGTGGGAAACAGACGACACTGGCAGAGCTACGATCTGGGCATGTGGGGACGTGGCATACCAGAAAAAAAACGTTGACCAGCGAGAAAGGATTTGTTTGTGCAAAGATAACAGGAATACACGTATACAGCTGCTATGTTTCGCCTAACGCAACGATCGAACAGTTCGAGCAACAGTTAGATCGATTCGTTCAGGATATTACGGGAAGAAAGCCAGTAATTATCGCAGGCGATTTTAACGCATAGGCCGTAGAGTGGGGAATCAAAGGACTAACCAAAGAGGACGAGTACTGCTAGAAGCATTTGCTCTCTTGGACTTGGTGTTAGTTATTCAGGGTAGCACTTCCTTTAGAAGAGGAGACGCAGGATCTATTGTAGACCTGACCTTTGTTAGTAGTTGCCTTATTGGCTTAATTGACAAGTGGACCGTGAGTGAACACTACACAAATAGTGATCATCGGGCAATAATAATGGAGGTAAGCAAATCAGAGCAGAGACCCAGCGCGAGTACAAGGACCAGAGTCGGTTGGAAAACGAAGGATTATGATAAGGAGATGTTCCTACTGGCACTGGAAGAATTGCAACTCTCGGGGACGGCGAACAGAAAGGCGGGACAGGTGATGGGTAATATCACACGAGCCTGTGACGCGGCTATGCCAAGAAGAGTGCCCAATTGTAGATGACCACCAGTATATTGGTGGGACAAAGAGGTTAAGAAGAGGAAGAAAACAACGGACAAGTAAGAAATACTATAAAACCGGAAGAGGCCAGGAAGTAGTAGATTCCCGCGGACAAGAGATGAAGGACGCTAAGAGGAAACTTAAGAAGACAATCCGCGGAAACAAGCGACGGTTCCTTAAAGAACTACAGGATGAGGTCGAACAGGACCCTTGGGTTCGACGTTACAAAATAGTAATGAAGAAGATTAAAGGATAAAGGATACTACGTACCCCCTCTAAAATGCTCGGAACTGTTACACCGAGTAGTGACCATACTGTTCCCTAGGCAACTGGAAGAGCCAAGTGTTATCGAAAGAATTGCGAATGAAGAGGCTGTTCCACCGATCACGATTAAGGAATTGTTAGCCGCCTGCAGAAGGGTAGGAATCTACAAGGCCCCAGGGCTGGATGGCATTTCCAATATTGCATTGAAGCATGCC
>QLYP01000822.1:0-35594 GCA_016647725.1 Nasonia giraulti
ACCCCTAAAGAACAAATAGGCTAAATGGTTGTGCTTTTTAACCAAACGACTCCAAACCCCTAACCTCCAGACAAGCCGAAGGCCTATGCTTTACCGTAGACACGAGTATAGACATATTACCGATATTTTATTCTATCGATTTTGTATGTAACAAATAACGTCTCGTTTTATGTTTCAATCAAAGATTATTTATTTTTCTGCTTTTATAAATTAGCATAATTTCAAAAGTAATTTCATAAATTATAAAGTATTTCATAAATTGCATAATTATATAATTTTATAAATTCAAAAAGTCCACACTTTTTTGCAAATGAAAAAACATAGGTTAATAAAATTAGTTTATCAAACTCTTTTGCGTTTTGTAATAAAATTTAATGTTGTCAAACTTGGGAGTTTTTCATTGTTACAATTATTTCGTAAGCCGAAAGTTTTTTAGATGAATTCTCGAAGTAATGATTATTGTATCTATAGTAAAATATTTACAGTCTGAAATTCCATAATAATACTATTTGCTACGATTTAATGAATTTATCAAAAAATCTAAATTTAATAATAAATATTATTCTAATTATTATTATTATTTTTCATTATCATTGCTATTATCAGTATTACTGTTATTATTGCTATTGCAATTATGCTTATTCTTCTTCTTCTTATTATTATTATTATATTACTATGATAATTTTTGTTATTGGTAAAAATACATAAAAGAATATTAATATTCGAACTTCATTTGCAATTAAAGAACACGTTGTTATTGAAAGGGAATTTTATATGCATTCATTAGTTTAATGAATGTTATCGTACATTCAATGATAATTCCACAGATAAATGTCTTTCACTCATAAAAGTTGTTGACAATATGTGCGAATCAGTATGTTCTTTTTTTAGATTGTTTTCATCGAGTGTTTACCTCAGCTGCCTGTGTTATTTTAGGCAGTGAGTGAGTTTTGTGGGTATTCTAGTTCGATGCCGGAAAGTACGAATAGTACGTCTTTTTGTTTGTCAGTGGTATCATACAGTTGTAGAAAATTTTCTTTAGTGATTTTATATAGATTTACATTATTCAATTTCAAAGTGAATAAAAGTTGAATAAAACCAAAAATAGAGTTTTCCGAACATCACAAAGTGGAACGAGAATTCTTCTCCAATGCATAAATTAATGATTTGATTCAATTTACATTCACTCGTTTTATTCTGGTAGAAATGTAGCAGTCGTGCCTTACATGCAAAAACACAGCTTGTATAAATTTTACCGCTTGTTTTCATTTTAGATTGAAAAATGAAAATTAATCCGTTAAACGTTCTAAACTTATTATTAGCATACTTTCAAGCGTTAAACATACCAGATAGTGTCACGAATTATCACGAAACAGAGTTGGCCGAAAAAATAAAAGAAATTTTAATAGATGCAACACATGATTTCAACGATGTAGAAATGATTACTGATGACTCTTTGGATTTTCAAGAAGAGTATAAAGACCATAATGCGGAAATAATTGAAGATGAAGTGCAACATCATTTTCCTGATCCGGATATAGCACCAACAAATCAATGTACAGCAGATAATGAAGAACTAGATTTTGAATACAAAAAAAGAGCTGTAGAATTTTGGAGAAGTAGCAAAACGAAGCAAAATTTAAGTCTCAAAACAGTGCAAAACAGATTCAAAAAAGTATCATCTATTAGTCAGCTACGTCGTTGGGCTCATTCAATTAATAAAGGTGGCACGTATAAGGAAAAAGTAGCACAAATTTGTCAGTATACCCTGGATAATTTTCAAGCAGCTCTCGACAGTGGTTCAATTATCCATGATGAAAATATAATTCGATGGGCCTTACAAGCTAAAAAAGAAATTGGTTTTGATGATATTAGATTCAAAGCTTCTAAACATTGGTTACTCAAATTTAAGCAAGCACACCGAATAGTTTCTAGGAAAATAAATAAGTTCATAACAAGAAAAACACTAGAAAATAGTGCAGAACTTACGGCTAAAGCTGAAGCATTTATCGATGACGTTAAATCGTGTATACCAAGGATTGGACTCGAAAATTTGTATAATACAGATCAGAGCGGATTTCAGCTAGAAATTCATTCTGGAAGAACATTAGCAGTAGAAGGAGAAAAGCAAGTGCAATGTCTGGTACAGTCAATTTCAACAACAACGCATAGTTATACTATACAGCCACTAATATCAGCTACTAGAAAACTGTTGTCACCGCTATTTCTTGTTTTAAAGGAACCAAGTGGCAAGTTTGGCCCTATTGTAGAACAAAACATATATAGACCAGAAAACGTGTACGTGGATGCATCCAAATCTGGAAAATTAACAACAAGTAAGGGAACTAATAACAATTTTTACATTGTAATATCCTTGATCAGTTAATTAGTAAGTCGTTTAATTGCAGATCACTTCAAAATCTGGTTGGAAAAAATATTTTATCCCTATGTAGGCCATCACTCAATACTATTACTTGATTCTTGGAGTGGTCATTGTGACAAAGTTATAGAAGAAACAATGCCACAAAATAAAATTATTAACATAAAAAAAATTCCAACTGGAACCACAGGAAAAATACAACCACTTGATGTCTATGGATTCCGTATTTGGAAAAACTTTGTCCGAACATTTTCTGATAATGTAATGTTAATGGATCATGATATGAATTTACATGTGAGAAATAATATAATTAAACTTCAATCATTGGTTCACAACCAACTGTCTTCACCGAGATATATAAATTTGTTTAAATATTCCTGGTATAAAAGCGGTTACGTCAATGAAAAACCAGATAAATTTGATAATCCTATAGATTTCAGTTTTGGAAAGTCTTGTGCAACACATTGTGAAATAAAAGGGTGCACAAACATTGCAATTGTACGATGTGGTTGGTGCAAAAAAGCATTGTGCTTTAAACACTTTTATGAGGACTACCATTATTGTAAAAACATCGTAAAATAATATATTTTATGCTCAATACAAAAAATGCACTATGGCAAAAGATAAAAGATTGTAGATTATTATTATACTCTAATATTATAAACAAAAATACATTATAAGTTAAATTTACAATAAAGGAATTTCAATAACATTTTGATAACAATTTCTACGGAAATTATAAAACTGCTTCACACACAGAATTTTCTTGTTTACAAATTTAGGAATTTGAGGTGGTTTGGTTAAAAAGCACAACCATTTAGCCTATTTGTTCTTGAGGGGTTTAGGGTTTAAGGCTCTTTAGTTCACATGTACAGGCTACAAAGATCACACATTTATAACAAGTTTTTATGAAAGTTAAAATTTTTTTTCGACATTTTCGTCCACCACATTGGTTCCGCCATTTTGAATTTTCAAAATCTGATATCAGATTTGCAAAGAGCGACCTCGAAAACCTCTATATACAAACTTTCTACGAAATATTATGTATTGAATTACATATTTACAGTTATTTTGTGTTAGGGGTGGTTTACCCCCTTAGGGATAATATTTATGAAAACACCGAAAGACGTCAACTAAATTTTGTTATTAAGGATGTTTAAACATTTTTTCCAATTTTTTTTAGTCGGTTTAAACATTTTTATTATAAAATTATGCCAAAAAATATATGTTTTCAACCCCTAAAAAATAGGGGATGCTACCCTTACTCTTCAAATCACCATGAAATACTTGCTCTTTTTGTAAGAAATAACCTCCAATTTGTTTCATTGAAAAATATTAATTTTAAGCCGAGATATTTAAAAAAAACGCTCTTTGGGAGTTAACTTTAGGGGAGGTTTTTACCCCTTAAAAGTGAAAATTAGCCGATAAAAAAAAATACGTGTCTCTTATTTTTTGATGTTCTACAACATATATGAAAATCATCAAAATCGGTGAGTTCGGGTTGGGTACCTTTCCTTGTCAGTTTCTAATGTAGAAATTTGAATGAAAATTTAGGCATTTAGAATAAGGAAAAATGTCTCACAATTTTGACGCAAAACATGCTTTAGTCAAGTTATTATAATACAAAAGGTTCACGCGCCGCGTTAAGCATGTTGCATGAGAGAGTTGACGCGCGCATATTCTTGCCGCGATAAGCGCGTAACACAGCGACGTATATTATACGTTTATTTTGACGAAAATATATCCAAACACATCTTAATTTATGTTGTAGAAATTCTAATAACTATCAGAGTATCTTAAACAGGGAAAATATCTCACAATTTTTGAGGCAAAACATGCTTTAACCAAGTTACAATACATACAATTCACGTGCGGCGTTAAGCATGTTGTATGAGAGACTTAACGCGCGCATACTCTCGCCGCGATAAGCGCACAATACAGCATCGTACATTATACGTTCATTTTGTCAAAAATATTTTGAAATACATCTTAATTTTCATTGTAGAAGTTCGAATAACTATCAGAGTATCTTAAACAGGGAAAATATCACGCAATGTCTGAGGCAAAACATGCTCTAACCAAGTTATAATACATTAAATTCACGCGCCGCGCTTATCATGTTGCAATTATTATTATGCACTAGAATAGCCTGATGCGTACATATTCGCGCCGCAATAAGTACATAATGCAGCGAAGCTCATTGTTATAAAATTTTGTCAAAAAAGAAAATCCGCTCATATTTATACATTCATTCCTATCGTGAAAATTTAAGCAAATATCAGTTTATTTAAAACAACGGAAATATCTTGTGATTATTGACGTAAAACACGCTTCATCTAAATTAGTATTCAAAAATTTACGCGCCGTATTTAACGTGTTGCATGAGAAAGGCTCGATTTGCGCACATTCATGCCTCGATGAGTATATAACATAGTGGTGTATACTGCGCGATCATTGTCACGAAATTTTGGTGAGAATTACCTTCATTTATTACATCATTCCTGCTGTAGAAATTCAAGAAAATATCAGGCTAAAAACAAGGGAAGCATATTATAATTTTCGATGCAAAACGTGCTTCAGCTAAGTTATAATACAAAAAATTTACGCGTTGTATTTAACGTGTCGCATGAGAAAGGCTCGACGCGCGTACGTTCACGCCACAATAAGCATATAATATAGTGATGCGTACTGTACGTTTATTATTAAAAAAATTTTACTAGAACTATCCTTGCTTGTATTTTTATTTCTACTGTAGATATTAAACTAATATCGGACCATTTGAAACAAAGAAAAACTTTATGTGATTTCAAATGCTCTATACGTTTTATCAAAATTAGATTGCAATAAATTAAATGCTGTGCTAAGCACGATTGATATGAAACGCTCGAAACACATATACTCTAGCCATAAAAATATTACACCGGTAATTACGGGTAATAAAGTAATTAATACGTATGTACATTTAAATATAAATATTTTATGAGCAGAAAAGAAAACGCTGAAACTGTGTAATTTGTGCATTGATTGTATATGAACTTGCGCGCCCAATGGCCGCGGAATTAATAACACGATAGTTTTTCTGATAAATTGAATAATGTGTTTGTAGGATGCGAGTGATAAAATGATATAACGTTGAGTGTTATATTGCGCCTGATGATCGATCCTGTGGATTTTAAATTCTTTTTTTAAATGGATTTTAAGTCTTTATATTTAGTGACTGTGGATTTCGACAAGTAATGGATAGTCAATATTTATACATATAAATAATTGATATTTTCTTTGGTTTTTTAAATTCTACTATCTCACATATTTTCATTAATTTTACATAATAGTAATCTAATTCAAAATTGGAATAATTATATTATGTTAACTTTGGTATAATTTTATTGTTTCTACATTGCATATTAAACATTCTGTTTATTAATGAACTGTTTTTTTTTAATTAATACTATATTAAGGTATATTCTTAATATTTTTTTAACTAGATCACCACTTGAACTACTACCTCAATAAAATAAATTTAAATTAAGTTTCGAGCCGTGCAATTTTGCAGTGTACGCCTTCCTTTTTTAACAAAATATTATTTGCAGGCATGTAAATTTATTTTGATAATAAATTCGTGGCTCAAAAATGTTTTTAATACATTAGACGTTCATACAAGTTTATACATAGTACAAGCATCGTCCATCAATGGCTTCTAAAAAGCCATTGATGGACGTTTTGAACGACAAGCAATCATTTATGCATATTTTGAACTAATAATTTTCTGAATATTAATAAAATATGTATAATAATTGAAGTCGTGGCTCGATTTTCATTTTGTACACATGGAGAAAAATAAACCGTTGCGTTTACTAAAGTCAGTTCAGTAACGCCTGTTCAGTAGATGCTACTGTACAGACTTCAGTAAAATCTACTTGACTGCGTGCGACAGCGAAAAGGAGCGGCGCACCTAACCTACAAAAGTATACTAGTATGGTGTAGCGTGAGATACGAGAGACTGGGAGAGAAAGAAAGCGGTATATAAATATGCAATATAGTGTCTCATCTGAGACGAGACCAAAGAGCTTCGGATCTGCGCCAATCACCCTTCCCTATGCTCAAAATTTCTGCCCGAGTTGCCTTCGCGGCACAGTCGAGCATGGTCTTCTTATATTATTATATGACTTTATTTTGTTGGTTTTACAAACCAATTATGACTAAGACTATGTCGAGCATAGTAATAATATCTATCATGCAGTTATTCCATTTAAAAATGTTATTTAGTACTGGAGTTAGTTATCATTCAGTTATTACTACGCGAGCGACTTCAGTTAGATTTACGTAATAGCCGTTACTGAACAATTTAGGTTGCATTTACTTAAATTTTGAGTAAGCACAACGTTTTATTTTTCTCCGTGCAGTTAGAATTTGAGCACAAATTACAAATAAATAATAGTGATATAGATGTTCCATGTTCATTGATGCGATGAATGCATCTTTCATGAGCAAAACGATTGCACAACACACAGGTGATTGTACCTTTAGTCATCAATTTGCGATTATTGCAAAAACAATATAAACATGTCTGTTGCATATTTTTTGATTCAACAATCAGTAAGTTTGCGACTTCATATCTGTATTTGTTTGTATCAAAATATAGATCAAAATCAATGTTTCGTCCTACACAATCCATGTAATGCATTACAAATACCCCACAATTATAACCATCTGTTTGAAGTTTACGTTTCTCTTTGCATACCAGTCAAGATTTCGTAAACTGCCACATCCTTTTTGCAAGGGTCATTTTAAATATTTCAAGAAATTTGATGTGCAGATACGGGATCTCTCATGTATATTTTTATCTTTTTCTGCTAAAGGATCAATGTGCATTAACGCTTGTTTATCGATGTCTATAATAAACAAGTACCAATGATTATTCATCTCATATGGTATTAAGATCTTACCATGAAACTTACTATGAAGATGAAACATAAACCAACTGCTCGGTATTGCTCTCTCACCAATGATGACTAAAATATTTTTTGTCTGTTGAGTTGGGACTACGATATAATTTATCCAATGTTTTTCTTTTACAGACCCAAATGCATCTATAACATCCCCATCGATAAATGCCCGACCCTGTAATGTATGAGATTCAGTTGACCACAACGTACTCTCATAATTTTTTGTATAAATTTCCGGAGCACAGATTCTCATCGAGATCACGATAGTCTCTTATAGAATGATTATTTATACAACTATACCTGGCAATCGTATACTGTTCAGTCTTATAACGCATGTAATATTCAACGTGTGACATTAAGCCGTTATTCATGATTTCTAAACATAGATCTGATTCCAATAGTACAATTGAACTATCAAGATAATTTATTGACGGCGTCAAACTGTTTATAATATTATTAATATTATTATTATTATTACTTGATAATTCATTTGTACAAGTTATAATATCATTGACTACGGAACGGTCAATCAAGCGACATTTCTTGTATGGTGACGATGCTTCCGTAGAATGATGCTTAGCAATAAAAGTAGTATTGTTATTGTTATTATTTTTAATATCCTCATTGATAAGGGTATTATTATTTAAAACATTGCTATCTTCACAATCCGGATTATCTACAAAGTTGTCAAATAAATTTTTCTCTGATTGTAAGTCATTAGACGTTTTTATTAACTCAACGTAGTTAATTGATTTTTGTTCTTTACTGTTACTACCTTTTATTTTCATATCTGTATATTTTTTGTGAAACATCAGTCCATCTGCTTGATATCTTTGTTTAATGTTTCTTGTTAATTCAATGTCACCGTACTGGCAAGCAGCATTATTAAATATTTGTTTTTATAATTTTTGTTGTCGATTATTTAAAATATTTTTCATTGCTTCGATCATCTCTGGAGTTGGCTTGAATAGTTGAGCTCCCCCATGATCTTTAATATATTTAGCAGCTAAAAGTATAGCACAAACTATAAGGAAACTTAAACTACTTCTTTTGCTTGTTTTAACATCTTTTAGTTTACTCCATACTCTTTCTGGCGTTGCACTCGAGTGGGGAACGTAAAGAATAGTTAGAGCAAAATTAGCTAACTCTTCAAATAAATGCTCGCTACTTTCTGATTCACGAAAACCTTTAATAATAAACCAAAATTCATCAGCATATTTTGCTGTCATTAATTTATTTGAGATTTCGGCAGGAAATTTATATGTTAATAAACGAGACTTCAAATGCAACATCTAAATTAGGATTTTTTCACGGAATTTATTGCTTTAAACATTTTGCAGATTAAAGAAATGGCAATCTTATTTTAGGTCGCATTGTTTTTTAATTTGAGTGCAACTTTCTATCAGAAATTTTCTGCAAGTTTTGCGAAAATCTTCTTGAAAGTCCATCAATTGTTCGAACATCGGTGCATTATTGGGGATACTATTAAATAAATTTTGTGCAATTTCTCCGATACAGATATCATTGATTTCTTTAAAGTGATTATAATTATTAGGATCTACGTCTGCGATAACAGTACTATCCACATAATCATCTTTCATGTACATTTTGAGAAATTCTATGTATACATCTGTCATTTTGTTGTTTGAACTTGGGATAATAGCCTTTCCGGACTGTAAATATTCATTTGCTCTTGTTAACCTCGACAACATAGCTTATAAGAAAAGGTAATACGACAGCATTAACGACAACATTATTTTCAACTGATTTTTCTGTAGTTTTCTGATTGGGCTTTTCTTCGATTTCATTTCTCAAAAATATGATAAGAGCTGTGTATCTACGTAAAATGCGTAATATACACAAATACAGAGAAAGCCATTGTACTGGCATATGTCTTAATGGATCCAAACAAAGTTTCTCTTGAAGAACAAACTTATGCATTCTTTTTAAACTTCCCGAAATGTGATTATAAAGTGATGATATTAATTCTAAACATTCGGGTGGAAATACTTTCATTGCATCACGTGCAACCAAATGCTCCAGATGACAAGCACATTTGACTATTTTTATGTTTGGTACTAACGCTTGAAACCTTGTTGCAATTGAATTACACTGGCCCATTATTAAAAGTAGTAGGGGCTAGGCTGCCACTGCGCCAGGCGACTCCCGCGCTACTGAATACCGGCTGATGGTAACGGAGTTCTATTTTATCAATGAAGAGCACCGTTTTACCCGCGGGATCCTGCTCTGATTTACCCATGAAGAGCACTGGTTTACCCGCTGGATGGGGGCAGCCCACGTCTAACTGTACGTCGCCGATGGGCCCCCACACATAATAGTGAAGTCTTAAAGTGATTGTGAAGGAATAAAGGTTAGGATTGATAAATAAAAACATCAGTAATGTAAGTTTCATTTTTTAGTTTATTGACAAAAAAATGTAGTACAATAATAATAGAGGTAGTTATTTGTAAATCTCAGAATCTCTTGTAACCTTGATGCTCTGACATAGACTTTGTGTTAGTGGAATATTTCTTAAAAGTATTTTTCCACTGTTCACTTTTACTAGTAGGAGTAGAACAAGGTTCACCGCGATATGTTTTACATTGTTTATCATCTTGCACTCTTCTAGCGCTATTATCCTCCTTGAGAGGTGTGTACGGAATGCTATTTCGATTCATTTTGAGATCTATCCTGTTCCGTCGAGACTCGAGGAGAAGAGTTCCGCCGTGAAAACGGTGTTGAGCGAACTCCGCGAGGTCGACGTAGAACCCGTGGCGCCATCTCCCGTGTTCGAGTTGAGCAAACGACATCGTGACTTGCTGCGATCGCCGACAGCGCCGCCGGCCTCACGTCGCGCGCGGTCGGACGAGCGCCGAGTCAGTTCACGATAAGACGCCATGTAGTTGACAACTCATGCTGTCTTTAGCTAGCGACGACTTTTTCACTTTGCGATCTCGCTCGTCCGTATGTTCGCCGAGTGTTTTGGTGCTGGTGCTTTCGCTAATCTCTCTCTCTCTCTCTCTCTCTCTCTCTCTCTCTCTCTCTCTCTCTCTCTCTCTCTCTCTCTCTATCGCTGCCTGCAAACCGCGTTCGGCTCGCGACCGGTTCCGCGAACGTAGTTGCGCGCGCTTCGAAACGTGCAATTCGGTATAACTGCGCTACCGACTTAAGTCAGCGGAACTGCGCCGCTAACACGAGGTGAAGATTCTCTCTAAGAATCATACACGGTCACTACAAACACACAAATTAGCATACATATCGTAAAGCATAGCAAACTGATTGTTCAAAATATCAAGATTCAGATTTCTATACGGATAGCTCTGAGAGTTGAGGAAAAGTTTGACATTACTAATATCACAATGATCAAAATGACTAGCATTTTATCTTCGTACACCTTTCCTCGCTGTTTGAAAACCGAGAATGATAAAACGTGGTTTTTCCAGCTGATTAGATGTTTTCACAGTCCATAGATGTTGCGTGGTTGTTGGAAGTACTAGATACCTTTCATCAGGGTTGTAGCAGCAACGTTCTTACATCGATCAATCTCTACGGCATTCATCTCATATCGAATTTCTTCAAAGAGATGACTAATAGCATTGTTCACAAAAAGAGTGTGTTGTACTGCTTGTCCATCCTGTGTAGTAATCTTTCCACAAATATATAGAGAACTTTTTGATGGTAGAACACACAAATCTTGATGTTTTATAGCTATTCGAATTTCATCACTATTATTGAATGCAAGTGAGGTATAGGGTTGATGTGCATGAACCTCATAATGCGAGACAGATTCATCAAAGATGACTGGAGATTGTACATTAAGAACTGCCTCCATCTTTCTTATTAAGTACGTAATGCCAGCTGCAACAGATAAACGTACAATTTATTTTTCAGTGTTTTTCTCGCTTGAGGTTCTGGTCTTCCTCCATCACCACGCACTTTCAGACCGAGACTTTGTAGAAACTGACTGTTCTGACGTGTTAATCGTTTGATCACTCGTTGCTGACTGACTGTCTGACGACATACTGAGCTATTAATATAGCTTTTGTCAGCATTAAAAACAATACCCATTTCAATTGCTTTTTAAATGTAGACGAATCGTAATAATTTCACCTCGGAGATTAATCAAATCACCATCTTGATCTACTATGCGTAGTTGTAGGTGATCGATCACTTTCACAGATATTGGTAAGTAAATTATTTGTTTAGGCACCTCGATTATCTTGTAGCCTGGTGAAACTGCTTGGAAAAATTCATGTATTGTATGAATTTTTTGCTGATTTATGTATGCTCCTGTTGTAATATTACACTCAACTTGTAAAGCGTTCACTTTGATAATAGCTACTGGCAAATCTGAATCGTGACTTATATAGGGCTTTAAAAGTCTTGGAGTGAATCCTAGTAGACGGCCAATCGAGTTAGTCGGTCGAAAATCTATTTCATGACTGCACATAATAACAACATAATAACACTTCGCAACGTATAATTATTTGGCTTGATACTAACTTTTATACCTCGAGTATCGACAATACCTTGCAGAGTTTGATCAATATCCTCAATCTCATAACTGCCTGTGGGAAGTTCAACTATTTCTTGTCCAACGTAAAACTTGTTACAATTTGTGTCAACGTTTGGTATAGAATTAAAAGTCATCAACTCAACAAGTCCTAGACTGTATTGTTTATCCAGATCCAGTTCTATTGGAGGAAAATTGTGTGTCTCGAGGATTGAGGAGGTGCCGGAAAGGCTTAGAGTTATCGACTCGACAACCATCTTGAGCAGACTAATTCAAATCAGTAGCTAATTTCTTCTTATATAAACAGACATTTTCCTTACGATTGAGCTGATTGCAGAGAAATTTGAGACAGATATGACCACAGATAAAAGTTGAAAATTCTTGATATCTCTGGTAATTGTACTTAACTTGAGATACTTTCCAGTATTTCATAAGATCTCGAGGTGGTTGTATATCACCAAAACTGTCAAAGTAAATAACTTCATTTTTTCGATAAGCTACCCAGTGCGTGCCAGATCCACTCGCATCATCCATATTTATGATTCCTGATTCTTTAGCTCGGCAACAATTTGCAGGCAGAGCATTCCGCATAAAAGCTCCACAAAAATTCATTATTTTCAATTATTTTGCATATTTGAGCAGATCAATGTCGGTGAGCGCACGTTTTGGTAGTCTTATTTCATCGAAGTTTTTTTCCCCTTCTACACTTTTTCTTATTTCGTTTCAGCAAGATACAGGAAACTTTGCGATGAGGTTTCAAAAATAGTCCTTTACCAAGTGTCAGCATTTCCATTTTTTTATTATGTCTCTTTTGCTCTTCCATTTGTCTCTTAGCAGTACTTGCTTTATTTATTGCTTGAGTGATTCCTGCAGCTCCTCCTGCAAGTGAACCAACTGCACTAAGACCAGCAAAAAGTGGAATAAGTGCTAGAAGAAAGCCATCTACTTTGTTGGGGATTGGCAATATGCGTGGATCACTAACTTTACTTTTCCCATTGATATTTTTTACACGCTCGCGAGCTATATCTTCAGTGCTGACTTAATCAGAGAGCGAGAGACATTGTCGTGAATGATTGATATTGCTGCTGACTTGATCAAATTTTTTAGCGTAATCTTTCTCTTGGTTTTTTTGGCTTTGAGAGATTTACTTCCTCTTCCTCTTTTTCCTCCTCCCCCTCTAACACCCATACCAAGCTTTGATTTTAACTTCATGGTATTTGCCACTGCAAAAGCTGTTGCCCTCTCTTTCAAATCAGCGTCTCTAGATTTTACCCTTTTCATGCATTCTCTGTTAAAATCTTATCAGCTGCGTTTCTCTCCTGAATGTTGTCAGGATTTTTTGAGTAGGCAATATCGTGTTCCATACAAGCAGCGTCTAAAGGATTGATTCCTGGATCACCACGAGCTAAACGTTTAGCAAGTTTAGTACCTGGACCACAGTACTGATAACCAGGTACATGAAGTTCAATGGGTAATGTGTTGATCAATTTATTCACTAAGCCTGAACCTCTTCTCTTTTGCATGATACTAGCTCTTAGCAATTTCATGTGAGACTAACTTTGAAAAGCTATAAATGTTCGTATTTATAAGAGCTCGGGTCAGTTGCGATATGAAATAGAAGCATGATGGATCTTTAGAAGCAGTCAACAAAGTTACCAGAGATTAATTTTGATCTTCTGACGCAACAGAAAAAACAGCAGAATAGACATGGCAAATTATTACCCAGCAATATAAGAGCAGTATTTTGTGGTCCATCCAATTGTGGAAAAACGAATGCTCTATTATCTCTAATCACTTATCCTAATGGTCTAGCATTTGAAAATATTTATGTATACTCGAAATCAGCAAAAATATAAATATTCAGGGAAACTTGTCGAGCCTTTGGAGGGAATTGAGTACTTACCCTTTAGTAAGCACGATCTTGTCGTATCACCTGATAAATCTCGACCAAATTTAATTTTTGTTTTTGATGATATTGCTTGTAAAAATCAGGATAATGTCATAGCTTTTTACTGCATGGGTAGGCATAAAAGTGTAGATTGCTTTTATTTGTGCCAGTCGTATGCACAAGTACCGAAACACTTAGTGCGCTATAATGTCAATTTGTTGGTAATTTTTGACAAGATGATATGAATTTGAAACATGTTTACAACGATCACGTTAATACAGATATGACATATCAACGTTTCAAAGATATTTGCTCAAAGTGCTGGAATGATGGAAATCATAGTTTTCTTGTCATAGACAGAGATTGTCATATTAATGATGGCCGCTATAGAAAAGGTTTTGATCAGTTTGTAATCAATATACAGAATACGGAAGAAATTTAACATTCAGTTATGAGACACTAAACTATCAAGATGTCTGATTTTAATCAACAAACTGCAGTCCTGCGTAAAGTTGAGAAACCTCGAAACGCTGTGAAGAGAAAGTAGAATTTATTAAAATTACATTAAAAGTAGAAAAAAATTTGAACGATTCGTTCAAACCGATTGTGAAACCTCTAGAAAAGCTCATCGATGTAAGTGAAAGAAATTTATCACCGGCAGTAGTTAAAAAAGAAAAAAGAAGATAAAATTAGAGTGGATTAGAAAAAAAGATGAAGATGATGACGACGATGGTGGTGGTGGTGATGATGATGATGTCGACAGTGATAATGCAGACGATGATATCGCAGAATCAGCTTTTGAATCAGCTGTAGGCGATTCAGATATTTCGGATCAGGAAGAAACCATCACCAAAGATGATGCTGATGATTTTGATGATGAAAAAACTGATATGAGCGATAGTGTTGATAAAAACGTTCAGTTATTGCTTAATGAACAAGTAAAAACCTTGGATACAGTATATGGGGTGCGAAAAATGCGGAATGGTTCACTCATGATTGGAAATAGCCCTATAAATTTCGAAAACAAAAATAAAATTGTCATTGGTGATAAAGAGTATGAAAGAGCTTCAGGTTTAATTGAGTTATTGTTTAAGAAATATCCTGATGATACTTTAATCACCGATAATGACAAGAAAAATTATGCTACAATTTTAAAAGATACAAATGCAGACCGAAAATACTATAATGCAGAGGAAGATATTCGTGAAAATACAAGTAAGAAGTATACTAATTTTGTAAGTAAAATTCTCAAGATTTGTAAAAGTGGAAAAGGACTTATGTCATGTCAATCAATCATTAAGGAGCTTCGTGAAGCTAGAATTATTGTGTGATAATTTAGTATAAAAATGAGCATTGATGTGTTTGGACGTAGATTGGTCCACGCAGACGCATCTCGTGGACCTCCTGGACTAGGATTCAAGCTGACTAGTGACGGTAATTTTGATTTAGAGAATCGGAAACTGTGTAATGTCGCCGATGCTAAAGAGTAAGATGATACTGTATATCTAAAGTCTGTAAAATAGTTGATCAAACAAAGAGATAACAAAATTGTTGAAGATTTCCAAGCTGTCGAGAGTGTGTTAAATAATGAAGTTGTGAATATTAAGTATGAATTTGTTAAGATCGATAATATGCTATCAGTTTTGCAACAGAAATTACAAATTTTAGATTCTGCAGTAAATAATCTTATAAATCAGCATGAAAGCAGGACTAGTGGAGGAACTTCATAAACCTGCTAGACGTTATTATCCACGTCGCTCGTTTCTCATTAAAGATATCGACGAAACTTGGCAGGCAGATCTTGTTGAAATGATTCCGTATGCAAAGCAAAACAAAGTTTTTAAGTACCTGCTCACTATCATTGACGTATTTTCAAGCTATGAAATCAATACTTTTGAAAAAAAAACAAGTACCTAAGAATTTACAAACAGATCGTGGAAAAGAATTTTACAGTAAAGATTTTCATGAACCAATGAAAAGTTATAAAATTCATCTATACTCCACTTATAGTAATCTGAAAGCATCAATTTGTGAACGTTTCAATCGCACTCTGAGGCAAGGCAAGATGTGGAAGTTATTTAGCCTACGTGGCACATACAAATGGCTGGACATTTTACAAGATTTACCTTTGCAGTATAATAATAGTCGACATAGAACAGTAGGAATGAAACCTGCAGAAGTGAATAGAGGCAAAGTTAATCATATACTTTATCGAAATATAAAACCAAACATAAAGCTGTTTAAGCGAGCTCAATTGAAAGTTGGAGATAAGGTACTTGTAAGCAGAAACAAGGAGGTTTTCTATAAAGACTATACACCCAATTGGTCAACTGAAGTCTTTACGCGAGTTTCACCCACAAAGCCCTACACTTATCATCTCAAGGATTATCAAGACAAGCCAATAGCTGGAGGATTCTACAAGGAAGAACTTCTCAAGACTAAATATCCCGATGTCTATCTGATTGAGGTTTTGAAGAAAAGTGGTAATAGACTTTATGTAAAATGGTTAGGTTTTGACAGTACTCCCAATAGTTGGATAAATAAGAATGATATGTAAAAAACACAAATAAATTTTAATTACTCTAAAATAGCTGTTTATTGTTAATTTATTTTACATTTCCTTGAACTTTTTCACAATTACTGGCATTATAATTTCATCTGTTTGGACAATTCTTCGCCTAAAACGTTCCCGATCACGTGCTGCCTTCTTCCACTTTCCACATCGAGCTTCATGATGTGCAAATCTCCAGGTGTACATCAAGTGAATGGTTGCCTCTTCCTTGAATCGCACACACTTCTTTTGGCTAGAATCAAATATTTCTAAATTGAATTTTGTGTGTAAATACATGTAGTTATAATTTTAACTCACCCATTTTGCTGTATGATGTAATGCCCCCAGGCAAGCGTATCAGTACTATTCTCTTGAAGGAATCTCTTGTCGTCATAAGGATTGAGAGCAATCTTTCTCTGTCTAATGGTCTCAGCGTTATGAAGTTTTAATCTTACAGCATATTGCTCTCGACTCTAAATGCATGAATTTTTCAAACAGTCCAAGTAATCATTAAATTCAATGATTTTCTTTACAACTGAAGCCTTCACAAATCATCACATTTAATAGCATATATAAGACTATCAGTATCTGTATAAAGTAATTTCAAATCCTTTTTATATATTTTTTGCATATAATTATAATGAAAATCATATATGTGCGTCTTGGAGAGATCTAGAACTGTAAGACCAACATAAATTAGTATATCTATACATATATCAGTCGTATTCATTTGTATAGCAACTAATAAATATTGCACTGCTATGAAAATTTGGCTTTGAAATTTGAGCCTCAACACCATATCTCCCATCATATTTACTCATAAGCTTGACTGAAACACGTTTCCTAAAATTTTCCATGTTCTCTGCTGAGATCATTAAACTCTTTATTAACAATTTTGTATTCATCTAGATATAATGCCAATTTTTCGAGTGATAAAGGCATGAATCGACACAAATCCAAAAATCTGAATTTGATATTACTATTTTCCACATGTTTTGTGAATGAAATGTATTTTTCCTTTGTCAGAGGGAGTAGATCAATCTACCCTGGAAAATGATTCGATACATCAGATATAATAAAGTGTGCATCATATCCACTTAAATTATGAAACACTACTGGTATTATTTTTGAATCTTGATAATTAAAATTACAGCTACTATGTGCTGATCCTCGATATTTTTCAGTGAGATGGCAGTGATCGCGCACTTTGTCATTATCATTCAAAGATTTCTTGCAATGACACGTTTGTGAATTATAATAATCTGTTATTTCAGCTTGAGATAGAGCTGACATAGGTACAGGATTTTTATATAAAATACTTATTTGTTCTTCAATACTTTTTAACTGTTCTGCAAACCATCTTAGAGCTTCAGGACCTCTATAAAATTCATATTTTGATAATGAGTCATTATAGCTACATTTAAGATAGTATCCAAGACTATAAATTTCATAACTTTGTACTGGTCTAGTGTTAGTGTTCTCATCTTGTCTTATTGGTCTAAGTAAACATTCACAGTCCGCATATATTATAAAAGTTAACTTTTCATTATAACGATGATTTTTAAACATTATCACATTATTATCTTTACTAGGAAGCCTAATTCTACAATAATTTAAATTTTTACAAGGTTCTTCATGTTTCATTAAATTATCTTTATTGTAAAAATAATTTAAACATTTATCACATATCAAAGGTTTTTTCCCTTTCTTGCTTAAATTATTCTTAACTAAATGTGAAAGATGTTTTATATAAAACATCTGTAGCAGAATCACATTATATATATATACATAATATGATTCTGCTACAGAATTCTCGTTAGGAAAAGGTTTATATGGTTACTCTTTTTACATGATGTCAAATAGAGAGGTATAATGTTTTCATTTTCTAATCCAAAAAAATCCAAAAACGTGAAAGATGTTTTATATAAAACGTCTGTAGCAGAATCACATTATGTGTATATATATACATAATGTGATTCTGCTACAGACTTCTCGTTAGTAAAAGAAGATTTATATGGCTACTCTTTTTACATGATGTCAGGGGTAGTATGTAATAGAGAGGTATAATGTTTTCATTTTCTAATACAAAAACATTTATGGAAATTGTAGTATCTTGCTTCTCAAAATTCGATATCTTTTTTAATGATACCGGCAATTCAATACCTCTCATGTTTAATGTATATTCATATAATATGTAATTGCTCAATCTATTTGGATGATTTTTGCGGTTTACAGGATGCAAGACAGATAAAATTGCCCATATGAAGCATTTGTTGTCAAAATTTTTAACATTGACGCATGCTTTTCTTTTCTCTATAAATGTCGGTAAAAGTATATATGAGCTACCAGTACGCATTGGATTAAATTTATTTATGTTGATTTGTATGTTTTCTTCAATATCCGCAAGTAGAGGTTGCGTGACATTAGACTTAAACCATTCAATTAACGATGTAGCAGATAACATTTCATGATTTTGCGTATTAAAATATTTTGTCTCGATGCATTCGTTTTCTTGTTCTTCTTCTTTTACACCTTTATTATTATATTTTACACACATTTTCATAAATTTGCATGATAAAACAGTATTTATTTTAAAAGTTTTATCATTTGTATTTCATTTCATTTTTCGAGAAAAAAATATTGGAGCATCTTGTAGAAATTTAATCAAATCAATATGTGCTTCTGAAGTTCTTGTTGTTGTTGCTGCTCTTCTTCTTGCTTCTGCAGCTCTTCTTCTTGCTGCAGCTGTTCCGTGTTCTGCTGTTGCTGCAGCTGCTCATGCTCTTCGTATAGATATACTTCTAAATCGTTGCAATAGTTTTGTACTTCTTCTTTCGACATTCCTAATAAATGATTTGATATGTCAAAATCTTTTTCAAACTCCTCCCAATCTGAAGATGCAGAAGTTCTGGATTTTTCGGTGGATTCAGGACACTGTGTGACATCTTTTTCCACCTGTATATTAGTAGGCGCTGTGCAGAAATAGGCTTCAATTAGAGCGAGAGAGAGAGAGAGAGAGAGAGAGAGAGAGAAATATGAATTATAAAAACTTGAACTTTCTTCGTTTGGCATGTTGTTGCTGATGATTAGAATGTTATTGATGTGTAGAATTTCCAGCACTTGTATAATGCACTTGTATAAAACTTGTATAAACCTTTTAGTACTATGTCGATGTTTGTGCAGTAACAGTCGCGGTCTGAATGGTATTCTTTTGCAGGACTACCTCAAAAGATCAATTGCGCTGGACCCTTGTGTTTGAACTAATTATCTTAAGCCTTATCTATCTACGGATCGAAGAATTTGGAAAACGCGTGACGCAAAATATCGCAGCATTACATTTAAAAAATACTTATATCACCTCGTTGAAATTTAAATAAATTGATTTTACTTAAAATTATTTATACCTGTATATTATAATAATCCTTGCTCTCAGAACAACTAACAGAATTTCACTATAAACGCGTATGATTCTTTGACAGACTAACCCTTTTCTAACCCTTGTGCTCTAACTTAAATACTTTAAAAATACTAGAGAGAGGGGGTAATTTTCGCATGCATGTGAAAAATTAAAGTTTTTTAACACGTTTTTGGTACAGAGTGGGGACAATGCAAATATATAGAAATGTGTCGGGGATGTGGAATATCCGCTCATTGAAAAAAAACACAGTCGTTTCTGCCGTAAAGTCCAGTAGTTTTAACCGTTCTGCCACCGTAACGACTGTTCAGTAAAAACAACGGTGTGCCACTGGTAGTTCTGGCGAGTCGCGCCTCGTAAAATTGGTCGCTTAAGCGGGACACCAGCAAAAACGACCGAACTGATTCTTTAAAACTGCTGAACTCTACGGTAATTTTGGTGAGTCTTCGTACAATGATAGATTACTGTCGTGAGTTCAGTTAAAATTGCTGTGTTTTCTTTTTTCAGTGCTGCGAAGAATCTCCTGCTATCTCTGTTTTTGTATAGTTTTTTGCTTATAAAACAAAAACTACTCGATCAATATGAATTTTGCAAATTGAAAAGTTGTAGAGTATTAAATTACGAAGAGAATAAAACGTCGAACAATCCTATCGGTTGATTAGAACCGGAAAAATTCCGGAAAAACTGGAAAATTTGGCATTTTTTTCGAAAATTCATGACTTTGTTATTTATAAAGATTGAGAGCTGAAGTTTGGCACAGAAGTAGATAGTTATATCAACTTTAAGTGTGCAAAGGGCAGGCAACTGCATGTATTGACCATTTCGCGCCTGGACGAGAAGCGCTTCATCATCGACATTGACGGTGCGACCAAGACTATTTCAACGGACAACCTCAAGGCTGCGCATCTATCTCCCGAACCAACTCCTATTTCCCAACCCTCTATTACAGAATCTCCAGAACAGACGACCCGGGGGTCGGTGATCTTTGCTCTATCGCCTCCAGCGGCAAAGGTTCTTCAAGGGGGAGTGGTTGTGGCGCCTTGGCCGCTTTCCGTCGAAATCTCTGATAGCGACAGGAAGTGACCACGCGCCCTCGAAAAGATTTGGATGAGCAGGGAGAGATAACGGAAGCGTGAGACGAGGCGATCAGAACCGCTCGAGCCACACAGGAGCACATGCCAAGCCTACTGCTCCAAAATGCCAACCACGCAACGTGTTTGCGCAACAACGTCACGGCCGAGGCGAGCGGCAGCGAGATTTTAAGAGTTTCTGTTCATTCCAGTAATTGTTCCAGTGTTGTTAATTTGGCGTAACCCAAACCCGTGTTGTACCTTGCTGAACACTGCACTGTAAAAAACATGAGTCGTCATACATTGCTTGAATCGCTATCCATGAACGATTGATCAGTGCAGTCGATCTTGGACTGAGTCCTTTATTGGGCTTCTACGTTGCTTAGAGAGCAGACATTGCTCAGACTTCTCGTCGCCTAAGTCAACTTTGGGGCGAGTCTGGACGAGGGAGGATCGCCCAACCCGGAGAAGGCTACACCACCCAGTTTGATAGAGGGGAGAGAGAGATTGCTCCTGGCAAACTTGTGTTTGTGCATTTTCTGGGGCTATTCCCAAAAAGGGATCGGTCCACAGAAAGACTTAGGGCATGAAGCGTTTTTGTTGGCGATCATCAGATCAACTGCTTCCTCAGCCATGAGGTTCGGGAGGGCTTTCTCCTCGGCCAAAGACACCGGAGGTTGAGGGGCGCGAGCCATCTTCTTCATCGGTGGAAAGAGCAGTCTCCTTTGGAGCGGTTGGCTTCCGCTTTCTTTGCAGGAACCGTCAGGAGTGCCCTGAAGCCTGGAAAGACTGGGCGGGTAGGCACCTCTACCAGCTGTAGATACTCCGGCTACTGGGCGCTGAGGACGTCCGCCGCTGGCTCCGGTGTGGACGGCGCTGGCTAAGGCGGAGCAGAGAGCGGCAGATCCATCTGCGTACCGCTATCTATGTAGGTAGCGGCGCGGCGTTGTTCTCTAGTGGAGTCCGGCGGCGTCGTTCCAAAATCAGCAGTCGAGTGAGCTCCAATTCAGTCCGTAGGGCGTCGCAGGAGTTTCTCAAAATGCGAAGTAGCAGTAAGAAGTGCTGGTTGTTGGGAAAAAGGGGTAAGGAATAACAATGTAGGGCGGACCCAGCGTCTCTATATGCCCCCCCCCCCTTATCGTCGGACTCTGCGCTTCTATATATCCTCCGGAACACTCCTCCTCTATAGGGAGAGAGACCTGGTAATGTTGTCATCTAGCGGGAGCGAGTGGTACTGTTGGCGCGGTGGGGCTCGGTAAAGAGGTGTGCCGCTGTCGGGCAAGTTGCTCGTTCACATGGGCTTCGTGAGAGAGCCTATGGGCGGATCAGAACAAAAACAGCGTGTATAAGAATAGGAGCGTTTACAACCAGGTAAATGATTAAACTGCACTACAGATGCTATAGAGAAGTTGTGATGACGGTCGATGAGTCTTGCTAAAGAAAGAAAGCATCTGGGCATGTGAGATTAAGTGGGAAGCTATAGCCGAATGGCTTGGCGCTGATAGACTATAAAGGAATACGTAAATTGAACTTGCAATAGTAAAGTATTGAAATTATTGGTATTATCATCAAATATTTTTTACAGTTTTTAAATGATACATGTATTACATTACACAGTAAGCTATTGCTATACATGTTATTGCTATCAAATATTTTTTAAAGTTTTTACAATTATTAAATGATTGTCTCAAACTTATTAACAATTGGAGTAATGCATTTTTTCTCAGATTCGTATGGGACAACCACACACTTCGAAGCTATAGAGGTTAATTTATGACAACAAATGATAGGAGATTCTTTTACAAAAAATGAATGCACCTTTAAATTTAAATGTTTATAGCGACACAGCGGCTCATTTAAAATATCCATTTCTTTGCCAATTATTATAAATACAGTATTTGTATCAGGTAATGTAAGTAAAGTCAGAGTTACTTTAATTAATCCAGAAATACTCATTATTATTTTGCTTTCTCCTAGAGGAAGCTTTGTAACAGTAAAATTTTGAGTTTCGTCAAAACTTCTAGATAATACTTCTTGGTGTGTTAGAAGTTTAAATCAAGTATTTTTAGAAAATGTCCGTATGGATGTATGTGTGTATGTATACCGTAATATTTCTGGAACTATAACTCCGTCAATATCAATAAAATTTGATATGCATATCTATTTTTGGATTCTGAACTCGGAAAAAATAGTTATTTTTTATTTTCTCAACTATTGTTTTTATAGTCATTTTTTGATTTTTGAAAAACACTATTTGAAAAAAAATAAAATTACCTACTTTTCCTCGTTTGATCCTCGGGATCGACCGCTTTGTATGGCAGATAAAATGAAAAAGCTGACTTTTTTTTAAATGATACACACTCTCATGCACACAATCACAGTCACTGCGCGTCACACAAACCTTCACGATCTCGTCGCCGACGCTCCTGCAGGACTAGACGTTGCTGGGCCGCTAAGCAGGGAGATCAGGAATACCCAGACTCTGCGTCGCACTCGCACACAAGGTACAATTCGATCCATCGTTGCATTGCTGACAAACGAAGCATCGTAGAACATACTCAGCGACGTCGGTGTAAATACCGGGCCAGTAATAGTACATTGCGACGCGCGCACAAGTTTTTTCACGCCCCTGGTGACCGGCTGATGGCTCGGCGTGACACTCTCGCAAGATCTCTGCTCGCTTTTCTTTTGGCACGACGATCTTCCATGCCGTATCTTATTCATAGACGCTGGCAATTTCTTATCTGGGCAGAAGTAGTACAGCTGCCTGGCGTACATCTTATACAGCGGATCTTTGCTCGGATGCAGCTGTATCTCACGGACCTTTTCGCAGTACCATTCGTCCTGGGTTTTGCTTGCCCATCCGACTGCCTCGACTGGTACTGCGTCTTCTTCGTACATATGCGACAATGCGTCTGGTACAGCATTTAGCAGGCCTTTTCTATGCTCCACAGTGTAGACGTGGCCCTGTATTTCTAGCGTACATCTTGCTAGGCGTCCGGTGGGATTATGCAAGTTGCATAGCCACTGCAAGCTACTGTAGTCCGTGTCGACCTTAAATTGATATCCCTCAATATACGGTCTAAACTTCCGTACAGCCCAGATAACAGCGAGATACTCTCTCTCTCTCTCTCTCTCTCTCTCTCTCTCTCTCTCTCTCTCTCTGTAATTCTGTAGCTTTTCTCGGCTTTCGACATTGTGCAGCTAGCGAATTCCAAAACCCGCTCTTCTCCGTTGATTACTTGGAAAAGTACCGCGCCGAGACCGGTGTCCCTGGCGTCCGTCTGCAACACGAACTGTGATTCGAAATCTGGGCGATGAAGAATCGGTGCAGACGCTATCAGCGCTTTCACTTGTTGGAAAGCATCTTGCTGTTCCGTTCCCCACTTGTATTTTCTGCCTTTCTTCGTCAGGCGGTGGAGCGGTTCAGTGATGGTCGCGAATTCTTGTAAGAATTTGCGATACCACGACGCCATTCCTAAGAAACGTCTCAGCTGTTTAAGGTTTTTCGGCGCTGGATACGCCACAATGGGCGCTATCTTCTCTGGATCTGGCCGAAAACCATCGTGATTAACCAGGACGTCGAGGTACTTCACCTCTTCTCGGCAAAAGATACTTTTGTCCCGGTTGATCGTCAATCCAGCCGCGTTCACTCGCTGCAGCACTTTCTCTAAGTACTCGAGATGCTCTTCAAACGTCTCTGTCGCGATGATGATATCATCGAGATACGAGTACGCGTATGGCTGGAGTTCTGGGCTGATCACTCCCTCGATCATTCGCTGGAAGGTCGCTCTAGCGTATGCTAAACTAAACGGCATACGAGTGAATTGGAATAAACCTAGCCCAGGACTGTAAAGGCCGTCAGAGATCTTGCCTCCGGTTTCAACGGTATTTGATGGTACGCGCTGCTAAGGTCCAACGTCGATATGTACTTCGCTTTCTGCAGTTTACGAAGGATATCATCCATGTTAGGTAATGGATATGCGTCAGCCTTTGACAGCGCATTAACTTTCTGGAAATCGACGCAAAAACGATGATTCCCACAGCAAGCAACTCTCGTACTTGTTGATACATCTCCTCCTCTATTTTTTGCGACACGGGATAATACTTCTGTTTTATCGGCCTGGCCGATCCAACATCTATCCCGTGCTCAATCAACTGCGTCCGTCCGATCGTACAGTTGGATTTAGGCAGGATGCTGTCCAGCATTCTGCGAATCTGCGCATGCTCGTCGTCACTGACGTACGCGAGTCCAACCGCGGTGATATCTATCGCCCCTGCTGTAGCTATCGTAGCCACCTGAAGTTGGACAATCTTTCGCTCCTTCTTCAGATACAGGATGTTTTCATTTGGATCGTGGACTGCGCCGAACGGACGTCCGAAATTCGTCGCAACTAGACATTCGTTGGTCGCTTCAGGCATGATCGCCACCGTTACGTCGCGTTGTACACCCACGACGTCAAATTGCAAGTCCACAAATCCCATGATCGGCGATGTCTGATCATTTGCACACTGTGCTTGACGGCCATCGCGTTGTCGCAAAGGTCAACCGCAGGCGCTAGCGATTTGAAGTCCTAACGACCCCATCACTGTCATAGCTGCGCCTGGGTCGTAGAGAGCCCTTACTCTGAACCCTTTGATGCCCACTTGTACCCACCAGTACGACTCGTCTTCATTTGGCGATTTCATCAGCTGGCAAGATTCATTGGACAATAGTGCGACATGCGATCAAAATCGCCTGAGGTTTCGCGCGAGGTATCGGCTACGCCCTCCATCACGTGCATTTCCTCTCGGGGAGACTCCTTGCGCAAAGGTTCAAGAGAAGTAGTAACCTCGCCTATTCCTCCTTTTTGCCGTTTCCCTTACCCGAAGGACAGTCTCGGGCAAGGTGGTTTTTTCCGTGTCAGTTGAAACACTCTATTGATCTCCTTTGCTCTCTTTTGTCCGATTGACCGGAACCCTTGCCAGACTTCTGGCTTTTGCGCTTCGGACTAGAATACTTGCCTCTCTCTTTCCTAGGTCCAGAGCGTCCTTGCTTAGGGCCTGACTTCGTGTTGCCTCCTCCAGCGTTGGCGTGCTTCGCCGGTTGTGCTATCGCCGTAAGCTTCGAACCTAGTAGCTTGCTTAGGGCGTCGACTATTATGGGCAGTGCTTCGGTCTGCTCTGCCAATTCTACGGCTGCGAGCGGCGTTTTAGCGTCAATCTTTGGCGTCTCGCCCTTAAAGGCGCCTTCGGGAACGATTGCTACTCGAGGCTTCGGAGGTGCTCGATATGAGGCTTCGCAGGCTAGGGTGGTCTCAACTTCGACTGCTGCCTCGAACAACTGCTCCACGGTTGTGAAATCTTTGCGCTGGAGTCCTCGTTTGAAAGCGGGCAGCATATTATGGTATATCAGATCTGGTTTGCTGGTTAACATCTGATCGGGGTTCCATTCTCCGCATAATGCCTTGCAGGTTGTTTACGTAAACCTGCACGCGTTCGCCAGGCCCCTGCGTTCTCAAGAGTACTTCGCTCAGTAACTTCTGGTAGCCCTGCGTCTGCCCGTACCATCTTTTGATACATTCGCAGAAATCGTCCCAGCTGGACCATTCTTCCTGTTCAGAGAGCCGGTTCTGTAACCACTCGTACGCGTTGTCCGTCAATACCTCTTGTAATGACGCTAACATCTGCGCGTCTGACAGGTCGTCCAGCCTTCTGCATCCTTGCATAAACTGTTGGAAGTTCTTAACGCTTAACGATGAGTCCCCATTGAACTTAATTCCCTATTTGTTCACCTCGGGATCGATGGGTCTGTTGTTCTGTTTTTGAGACCCATTGTAGTTTCTACTGTCACTCAGCACTTGCGTATGCGCGTTCGTCGCATTCGCATTACTCCCCCCCCCCCAGCAATTACTAGGGGTTGCGAATAGAGAGGATTCGCCTGGATCCAAGAGTTGGAGACTCCACCAGCCACCGCGCCCGCGTCTTCGCAGAAGCTGCTATGATACATGTTATTTATGCTGTATGTGTCTTGAAAACTCACATGAAAGGCTTTGCCTGAGTTCTGTGGATTACTCTCGCTTGCTGGTGGCTCCACCCTTGTACTGGACATTATGTTAGTCGGCCATGGTGACATCATGGCCTTCATTTTGCACATCAGCGCCCTCATCGTTGCGGTATTCTCAGCTATCGACTGACTTAGTAGGTCATTCTGAGCTACCGAATTTTGCGCTGGTATTTCGTGACTCTGGACGTATTGTGCGCTGCAACGCTCATCTTCACCGTACACTCTGTTTAGCGGTTAATTGCTCGTTATTGCAGCGCTTTGCTGAGATCTGATGTCTAATTTGCCAGTCACTGCTGCTGCGCCTATGACTGCGCGTGGTGCGGTGACCTTCACACTGCGTAACTTTTCGTTTTGGAAGACTTACTTGCTTTGCCCTTCGCCCGCTGTAGTTGTCGGCGTTGTCGTTGTTGTCGTCGTCGTTGTCGTGGTTACTGTCGACACCTCTATCATGACGATTCTATTCTGGTCTTGACTCTGCGCCTCTTGCGCCGTTAACCTGGCTTGGGCTTCCGGCGTCTACACTGCGCTTGTACCTGTTCACTCACCTCAGTGACATCATATAATTGACCATGCGAAAATAATGGTCGTTTCAAAAAAATTCCTATTGGATCAAAACTTTGGCCTTGTGATTTATTTATCGTTATGGCAAACGCTAATATGATTGGGAATTGTTTTCTAAAAAGAGTAAATGGAAACGAAGATGAATTTTCGGTGTTTAGTGTTATTGTCGGTATAAAAACTTTCTGTCCAATATTTTCGACTGTAATTATTTCTGCTTGAATGTTATACTCATATAATTTGGTAATCTTTAAACGAGTGCCATTACATAAACCATCTGTAATACTTAAGTTTCCAATTAACATCACTATTGCATTTACTTTCAAATTAAGTTTATGTGGTGGAAGATCTCCTCTGATATTATTCAACATTTCAATTGGATAATTTAAATGAATATTTTCCTCTGTTTGATCTACACCTTTATGCATTGCATAATCTACACTATAATATGTCTTTGATTCGCCATGTAATAATTTTAGAACTTTCTTATTTAAAATTTTGATGTCTTCATTATGAGGAGCTAAGATCACGCTACTAACGGAAGCACCTAAATTAATATTTTTATAAATTTCATTGCAAACATCGGTAGTTTTCCATTTTTGAGGAATTTCAAATGTATCGACTTTACCTTCTCCTATTTCTAACAAAAAAGAGGAAAATTCTACATTATTCGAACGTATATTTTTATTGAGCTTCAAAATTTTAAAAAGAGGCCACAAAGTTGAATATTTAATTGTTTCTTCTTGTTGGAAAGGATGCGGACATTTTCCATTTTTTCTGGCAGTCCTTCAACTAATCTATTAGTTACCAAATTATTTAAATATTGACAGTTTACATGGCCTAATGCCCTATGCCATTTTTCTTTGTCAGTTAATTTTATTGAATTTACATACATGGATTTATTTTTCTTTTCTAATACAAAACTTTTTATATAAAACAAATTTTCCTTTTTGTTTGCTACAACTATTAACTCTCTAGATTAATTAAAAATTTTTGCAATATCTTTATTTGCTAATACTGTATAATTTTCAGTTATTTTTGCAAGACTCATCAAATTTTGTTTAATGCCTTCAACGCAATAGACATTTTTGATATCAACATATTTTTGATTATAATAATTTTTAAAATAAGTTTTAACAGTACCTATTTTGGTTGCTTTTAACATTTTACCGTCTGGTAATTTTACATCAATAGGATTTTTCAAATCTACACATTTATCAAAGAATTTATCATTTTTTATAATATGATCTGTGCAACCACTATCTAACAACCAATCTATTTCGCTACAATTTTCACTAAAACTTGTTACATGATTTACTTCACTTGTTTTATTATTCTTATACTTTTCCCGAGGGTAGGTATAAGAATTGTTGGAGTCATGGCATACCTGTGTTGTCCATGATTCAGATGAATAGTTGCCCTGTTGCTCGCTTAAAGAGTCACCTCTGGGTTGACCTTGTCCTCTGCCTCGGCCACGACCTCTGTAGTTACCACCTCTGTTGTAGCCTCTTTGATGACTTCGTTGACCTTGACTGGATTGAGCACCTCGTCCTCGGTTGCTCTGCTGTGGTTGTCTCGTGCATGCATTTTTGTAGTGTCCAACTTTTCCACAGTTATAACATTGCCTTCAAACTTGGCTGTAAAAGTACTTACATTACTCTTTTGATCAGAATCGTTTTTTGTATAATTTTTTTCTTTAATTTTTGATTTGACATAGTCTACTGTCCTTTGATCTTCTGGAATGACATCAATGAAATCTCCTATGTAGCTGTAGCTTGGTGGTAGTGCTCGTATTAAATATCTCATCTTCTCTGTTTCCTCTAGTTTACCACCAGCCGCCTTGAACTCGTTCACGGTTTTCTCGAATTCTGCGAAAAAATCGTCTACTTGATCAAAATTCTTCAATTTTACTTCTTCCAGCTTTCCTCTGCAGATTATTTGTAGCGACGTGGATTGCGTCGAATACATTTTATCGAATTTTTCTATTATTTCAAATGCTGATTTACATTCACCAATATATTCTAATTGTTTATCACATACAGTGATTATTATGATGGTTCTTGCTTTTAAATCCATTTTCTTCCAATCTGCTTCTTTATCTTTGTATGCAGCAGTTATTTTATTAGTTGCAGGTTCGTTACACTCTTTATATTCTAATAAAATCATGAATCTTATTTTCCAACTGGAGTAATTTGCACCATCAAAAACGGGCATCATGATATCTTCAACTTTAGCTTGCTTCGCCATTTTAATTTCTTCTTCTTTGACACGTATATTTTTGTACACTTGATTTTTCAATACAACAATTTTCTTGATTCCTTTTAAAAATATTTTTCTAATCTTATTTCTTATTTCCTTTGTTAATTCAATATCTGTAGTATCTAATTCATTCTCTTGTTTTACTCTATGTTTAAGCCACGAGAAGATGTGCTTAACCTCAAAATTGCCATGTGCTCTATACTAGCACGTCACCACGTTTTTCACTTGCCGACTTTAATCTATTGACATCGCAGTTTAATCTTTATTAATTTTCAAAATTCTTCTTATTGTTTAGTACCTGACAACTTTATCTTCGTCACTGAGCATATATTTTTTTACTTTAACCTTTTCTTAACTGGTTAATCTTCACATGAAATTTTTCTTTTTTTCGACAGACGTTTCGACGCAAAAATTCGAATTTTCATGCTTCACAAGCTTATAATTTTTCTGATAAATTTTCTCCTTTAATTTCACTACTCAATTTTTCACTGTGCGATTCAGTTTGTTAACAATAACCGTTAACTACTTTTCCACGTGGCTCTTCTTCTAACCTCTAAATTTTTCAATATCCCTCACATGACTCGAGAGTCAATGTGCGGGATAGAATAATGATACAAACCACGGACCTCTGCTATCATGTTGGAAATGATGCGGGGAATAAATAATAATAATTTTGAGGTTTAAATGTTAATATATTGAAAGGCTTGACAGCCTAGTCGGCTACTCGGATTCTTACAGGCGAAGTAAAAGCAAGAGAAAGTATAGTAGAGAGTCGCATAGTCTGACTCCAGGAAGCTGAGTATACAGTATAGTATGCGCTTAGAGTATGTACGCGAGGCATGCGCACTATGCTCGCGTTCAATCGAGCTTGTCTCGTTGCACCAAATCGTTGACAACCAGTAGATGGCGTGACGAGTACCGTTTTAAGTATTACGACTGTATAAATTTACATATTACAACACTTCTATGATAGAGTTTCGGTATCCATGTTTAATTACTGGAAGAATTTGTCTGAAATCTCCTCCTAATACTATTAATTTTCCCGCAAAAGGAATATCGTTACGACATACATCTTGTAAAGTACGATTAATAATTTCTAAAGCTTTTTTAGGTATCATTGAAATTTCATCCCAAATTATTAAATCTGCCTCTCTTAATCTTTTTTTGCCAGACTCTAATTTCAAAAAAGCACTTTCAATGTTATTTAAATCTAAAGGCAATCTGAAGGTTCGATGACTTGTCAATCCCCTAGGTAACAAAATATACGCGATACCAGTCCATGCCACTGATAAAACTTTTTTGTTTACTGACATGTAATAATAAATTACTGTTTTATATAAAAACGTTTTCCCCGAACCTCCAGGTCCATCAATGAAATAAATTTTGTGTTCATTGTCAACTAACTCTTCAAAAATTGCCTTTTGATCATCGGTCAATTGATCAAACATACATTTAAAGATATCGGCACTTTGTAAGACATTATCTATAGATGTTGCATTATCATTAATAATACTATTTGGTTCTGGTAAACTGAAATCTTTGCAAGATTTTTCTTCATTTTCTAATATAATTTGAATATGAGATAGAGCATTATTCTCTTTATTTGTTTTAAAATCTTCGGTGAAATAATTTTTAAATTTGTTCCAAATTGTATTAGCCTGTATGTTTTCTGCTAAAATAAACCATGCAAAAAATTTACGTAATTGAAATGGTAACATGATGTGACAAGCTTCTTCAAAAATAATAAAAATATGTGAATCATATTCTATTAAGCCCATTGCAAGTGCTGCGTCTTTATATGTTTGATACTCTATATCTTTATGATTTTTCAAATCTTCAAATGAAGTTGGACATGTTGCTCGATTTAGTATTAATTTAAAAAAAAATCTCTCAGTATCTTTTGATGATACGATATTAAGTCGAGCAATAGTATTGTATTGAGAAGAACGTGAACGTTTTATCCAAGATTTTGATTTTTTATTAAATCTATAATATTCAGGCAGTTCAACATATTTAAGTATTTTTGCAAAATCATCAATTTTATTTAATTTAAACCATGCTGTTAAAGTAGTTTCTTTATTGTTTAAGGCTTGCAATTCTTTATTTTCTTCGTAAACTATATGTTGTTGATCTTTTGTATGGAGTCCTAAACGTTCTACAGCGGATATTTTATCACAAAGAGGATATCCTTGTAGACGCCAAGCAGCTTCCATTGGGCTTAAATATCTACCATCTACATACTGAGTGAGTTCATCATGTACTATGGGAGTTTCTTCGCTAGAATTATTTGGATTTTCAATTTTTTTCATCTTACATAATGCTCTATCTCCACCTTTGTGAATATAATCGAATATGTATTTAATACTTTGAATTGATGCACAATATTCGACATTAATATGACACTTATACTTTTTCAATAAAAACTTATTATAAGGAACAACCATTGTGTTGTCAACTGGAATAATTTTTCTAAGTTTTTTAATTCGATAAGTATAGTTTTGTGAAATGTTATTTCTTCTTCGATATTCAGAATAACTATTTTCTTTAAAAATGGTGATATCGCGGAATGGTTTTGGAAATTTTTTTTTACAAATAGTCTTATTTTTGATGATGCAAGGAAATTTATCTGTATGTGGTCCATGTAACATATGTTTAATTACTAATTTTTGTAAACCTTTATCTGAATTATCAGGAATTTCAGCAAAAATGTATTTGTCAATAGATTGAGGTGTCATGAGCTTGTTTTTTGGATGTAGCGTAATTACAATATGTGGTAATCCTCTCTTTTGAAATTCTATTGTAAAGACATAAGCTATTACTTTCCCAAAAATTTCATTTTTTACAATATCATCTAGAAAAGACTTAAATTTTGTATAAAATAATCTAACAGTAATATTTGGAATATCATTTGGAGTAGTTTCTTTTGGAAAATTTTCTAAAACTCTTTTCAATTCTACACATTTAGGATTGCACGTCATAATAATTAATAAGTCAGGTTTTGTTTTTGATCTTGCTATTGCCATAGCATCTTGATAATGTTGTTGCATGTACCCAGGACTACCTATGTATGTTGCGGGTAAAATGAATAAATTTCCTAACCTTTCTTTTTTTTTCAAAATTTTGAGAGTTATTTGCAGCTGAGTTATAAACATGGTCATATAAGCCTTTGTAACATTCTATTCTAAGCTGTTTTTGATTATTTCGGAAGAAATTCATTCTATTACTTTCTATCATAATGAGTGCTTGTAAAAAGTATTGTTGAGTTAATCTACCACTATATAATACTGGAGAGAAGTTTGTACTATTAGGTCTATATGAAAGCCTATAAGCATAGTATTGTAAAAGAGTCAGATTTTCTAAGCTTCTTTCGGATTTGGACTCAGAAGTGAGATCTTCAATATTATAACTGTTTTTTGTAGAATTTGGTTTTTTATTGTATCCAATACTCCATCCTAAATTACCCGATGGAAACATCAATGGAAAAACCATAGGATCTACGTGATGTGACAATTTGTTCAAATAAATATTTTTATATTCACAATTTACGTTATTTTTGGGATAAACACAAAGATCATAATCGTCAGGAATCATTGACTTGGAAACAATAATTGCGCCACATTCTGCGATTAATAGTTCGTTATACCTATGCTTTTGTTTATCTGTTTTACGAATAAAAAATAACTTGTAATTTGGTAAATTCTGTATATTAGATAATTGATTTAAACATCTAAAATTCTTGGTGTATGGATTTTTATTTAAAATATTTGTCAAAATCTCTATATGCTGTTTAGTCAATTTTTCATTAGTTTTAAGTCTTTTCTCTATAGAAGTTATGTCATCATAAATATAAAGTTGTCCACATGTAGGTTCATTATTTATTGGTATTAATGAAGAAGGTGTGATGTGACAAACTTGACCTTGAATTTTTAAATTATAAATAGCTTTTTGAATTTCGTTTTTCACGTTAGCACTAAAAGTCGCGAAACAGAATAAGTTATTGTAATACCTTATTAATAGTCTGAAATGGTTATCATTAAGTAATAAGTCTTTAAGATCTTTGTTGTATGGGCTTAAAGGTGATAATCTAACTTTTCCATTATGGCAACAAGTAGATTTACTTCTTTCTTCTTGCCAAAATACAGCTGCAAACAAAATTTACATTTATAACTCATTTCTCCGAAATCTGAGAAATCTTTTACATGTTTTTCACTCTTTTAACACTATTACGAATTTTTGTTTGAGATGTGTGCGACTTAAGTTTTTTACGTGAAAGATTTTCTCTGAAATCATCTAAAGATCTTCCTTCGTTTTAGATTACGTGTTTTTTCATCAGATACTAAAACTTGAGATTTCGAATGATCGTTAATAAATGCAAGAATAACGTCATAATGACCAGAATCTTGTTATCCACTTAGTAATAATTTTAATTCAGAAGGTTGAGAAATATTTCCAAAAGTAAAGTTACTTTCAACGTTATCTAAATATACTTTGACATAAACATTATACAGATCCGAAAAACCTCTTATTTCAATCTCATTGCCATAAACAGAAACTTGAGACATAAACATTTCATAATCTTGACTATTTACAATACCTTGATAATAACCATTTCCAACTATGAAAGAACTATAATTTTCCCATTGAGTTACAATATATTGAACAATATTTAATCTGACTCTCATGTGAAAATCTTCTGTATTGTATAAAGAATAAGAAAAGCATCTAAATAGACAATTGCCATCGCCAAGGATTTTTAAAACTCTAATATGTACCATTTTCAAATATGGTAAAAAAAATCGTATTAAAATTTTAAGGAAAAAAAACTTAATTTCATAAAATTTCTATTTTTGGTGTTTAAATGTCACCATTAAGTCGTTTTTCTTTAAAGAAAATTTTAACTAAATGTAATAAAAAAATAATGTAGGTAATACATAAGTTGTATAGAATTCACCGTATGTTTCCGTTTCTGATTATCACGGTAAGCAACTTGGGTACAATTCATAGAATCACTTCATTCATCTGCTTGGAGTAGATAACTAAATCGATTGTAGTACCGATGAAGTGAAAAAATCTTCAGTTTTCCAAGATTGTGTCGGTAGTGGGCGCATATTTTTCAGTTTTCATTAATACCATAGATAGGAAACTAAAAGAAATATAAAATTTATTGCAATAATAAACTTTATAAGTGAAAATTATTGTTGTTAAGTTTGTAATGTGTTCGTACTATATATAAATATATATCACTCGATAAAAGAATAATTTGAATAAATTAAAATAAAAAAATTAATCTTCTTCTATTAATTAAATTTTTTGAATTAGTTTGAAGTCGTGTTAGTACGTTGTAATCTATAAGTATGTCAATCATGATAAAGATTAGATCTTAATAGTAAGCAAATTGCTGTTAAATATATGTAACTATTTTTATTTGCTTAGCGTCTCACGCACTAAAGCGTCTCATGCACTAAAATCCAACAATCTTATGGGTATATATCGATAAGTACTATTATGTTTTTAAAAAATATTTATTTTCAAAAATGATTAACAATTTATAGTTTATCAAAAACTTTAAATTTGTAAGATATACAATGTAAATGTTATAAAAATAAAAATCTTTTCTAAAAGTATATAATTAATGCGGTAAATAGTAATTATATATTTTGTTTCTTGTCCTTTATTTTATCTGAAAAAATAAATAAATTTATATAAAAGAATATTTATATAATAAATTCATTAGTATTTTTAAAATTACTTTCTAATAAGTTTTGTTACTATGACTTTTGTCTGACATGGAATAACTAAGATTTTGTAAAATGAATGTGATGCATTATGTTTGCTATTTTAATAATATAGTTTATATAAAGTTCTTGATTATTCAGTACTTCTTTTGGAAAAGAATCATCACATTTTTGTTTTCGAAGCTTCAATATTTTTTGTATTTTGATTGTCATATTATTGGGAATTTCATCTA